>VDFB02379711.1:263524595-263555064 GCA_007258455.2 Sequoia sempervirens
TGTATCACTCCACCTTTTGTTTTAGAAATCTTCTCTAAGTTTCGCGTATAATTTTCCTTTTTATCATGAGTCTTTAATAATGGCGAGTTTACTTAATAGTTGAAGTCATGACCTTGCCTGGTTGAATCTATCAAATATCTTGTTGACCCTATCATGTTTTCAAATATATGGAACAGTCTGTCCAAGGAAAATTGGATTTTATCCCCATAAGCTAGAGAATGGTATTTTTTTAACATAATTGAACTTAACTCTTAATCCTTGCAAAAGTACAAGAAATTAGATGAGTAATTCTTACTATTGTTGCCTATTTATTAACAAAATTCTATTTTTGGATACCTGTAGTTACCGATTGCAATTTCTATTAAATTTCATGTTCTAATAGTGATGGTCGATACACTTAATGCTTTATCTCATACACCTTACACCGACTCCTTTATTCAATGACCTTTCTCTTCTTAACCATGCTTAATAAAGGCTAATTAAGTTAACACAAATTGAAACTAAATGAAATTTGTTATAGCTATTTAAATATATAGAAATATTCCACATGTACATTGAGGAATGAAATTATAGATATCATGATGTGTGCAATGCATCCCAACATGTAGATGCATCTATTATGTTTTAAACTGTGTTATTCTCCTTTTTGTCGATTAAACATTCGACCTCTATGCAATATGTCACCCTCTATATTTATTTACTTAGGTTCACAGCTGTGAACTGGAAGTTATCAATCTAATTTAACTCCAATGTGAATCAAATAACTTATGTTTTGTCTTCACTTTATTTCATGTATAGCAAGTGCTTCAATCTTGTTATTGAAGGATGAACTTTAACTTCTTACTTTGCTACAAATTATGTTTTGTGAGAATCAATTAAATCAAGTGTTAGTTAATTATAACTTTGAGTCTATACTGTGTTCTTCAAAATTCTTGAATGGTCACTCTAAGTATGGCTATGACAATAGAGTTTTATGCCAGTATAAAATGATAACATTCATTTCAAACCTGCATGGTTGGTGGATGGTTAAATATATATATGTTAAACATTTTTCAATTGGTTGGAAAATTTGTGACTTCCTTCTGTTATAACCGATCCAAGTTTATTAATAAAAATTAGTAATTACATATCAAATATATGTATGCATGCTTGAATTATGTGTAGATATATACATATGTATGTATATAATGTATCTATATATATATATATATATACTTCAGTATATATATGTGTGTGTGTGTATTTATATATGTAAATATGTGCTTAAATGGCATAGTTGTCAATAATAATAAAATGTAATCGTGAATAATAAGAAATGTAGCTATGATTATTGAGAATATCGGGTTGTTATTTTGGAATTTTAGACTATGAAAAATTAAATGGACCTCGAAGTGGAGTCTCTTTTCTTGTATTAAAGAGGTGGTGTTGCCAATTATTTAACATAAAGTTAAACATGGGCTATGTTTTCAAGTTGAAATACTTTTGTAATGATTTGTTTTGTATGATTGTTCCTTATGGGTGTTCCTATGATTTTATGATTGTGGGATTCTAGAGGCTTGTGGAAACTATCCTTTGTGTGTACTCCTTATTGTCTATGGTTGGTGATCTTGTTAACCTTGAGATGATTTCCAGTAGTTAAGTGGATTTGTGATGTTATAGATTTGTACTGTGTAGATACCTATATGTTGAACTTTTGGGTAACTTGAGAATGGGATGGAATAAGTCATCCCGTGTTATGTTTTCAAGTTTTGAATTGTGCAATTGGCTATATTTTCAGCTTCAATGGTTTTCAAAGATCAATAGGGAAGTGGCTTTCAATGTAGGCCGACACACAAAGGGGCGCCTAGATAACCCATGTGGAAGTTTTGTAAAAAAGTGAAAACATAAAATATACTAGGGGGAATGGGTAGTTAAATAGTAACAAGATAATAATGTACCTCACTCAGGCTCAAATGCTTGTTTAGGCTTGAGATAAGATGGGAAGGCCTAGAATGGAAAATCAGCTACCTAGTCTTCACAAGACGTAAGTTGATTCTGCTTAAGTTTGCATGAGGTGTCATAGTTCAATAGAGGCTACCAAGATAACCTGGGATGGGGGTTGGGGCTTGGGAAGAACTACCTAGATAACCTATGACCAATTATGTGATGACACTTTCCATATGACAACCATGGGTTTCCTTACTTGTTGTTTTATTTGAGTATTTGTATGCCTCTTGAAGCATAGTCATTGTTGTTGATCCTCTTCTAGACCTTGTGAGTTATGTCAGTATTGTGATATCTTTTTCCTTGTCTATTAGTTATGGTGGGGCCCTTTGTTACCTCCTAGCATGAGGGGTAAACCTTTGGGCTCACTTGGGTGGAACATGTTACATTCTCCATTGGGTTCCCTTCTTGTACATGATGTGGTGACTTCATTTGATCCACTGACTTCTACACTACATCTACTCTTGTGAGTTTGATCATTGTACTTGTAAATGTATTGTATCTTTATTATGTATCATGTATCTTATGTTGTACTCTCCTCACTTGTATTGAGGAAGTATTATTTTCCAATTGTAATTGTAAAATTGAAATGATGTATCTCATATATGTGATGAATGATGTATTTTGTGATTTTGTACAAGTTAATTGAAATGATATATAATCAATTATTCTTTCATGATATAGTATGATTGTATCTCATGATTCATCTAATTAATTATGATGCTTAATGATGATTAGAATTTGATGATTACTAAGTTATATGGTTTTGTTAATTTGGATATTGGGAAATAAGTAATGCAGTCATGCACCCTAGAGGATGTAGGGTAGTAATTAAGTTTATGTACAATTCCTATCATGTAACAATTCACTTAAAAAAAAATTGTTCATTTTTCAATTGTTTAGGTTTTTTCCTCTAGGGTTCTTGGCGGAGGCGTTACAGTGATCCAAACCATTAATTTTAATAAACTCTCACACAATTATATTAAAATATATTCTTACTCACCCATCCAATAATACTTATCAAAATGATTATAAACTTGATCATGATATATTAAATAATTTGCTAGATTTTATTTTACAATAATAATCATATGAGAATAATATATTTAATATAAAATAAATTTTGTTTGGAAGGTTTATATATATATATATATATATATATATATATAATAGCATATGGGTGATCCCACAATACTAGTTTACAATTTTTATTAAAATTTGGATGCTTGAACTAAATTTTTTAACTAAATCTTCACTTTTGGGCACCTACAACAACTAAACCATGAGGAATTTGAAGATGATGCAAACTAGTGATTTGTGGCATTTTGTCTGTAGATTCTAAATATATTTAAAAAAAAAAAAAATGGAATTAGATTGCACTTCTTTTTCCATCTCCTTCAAAAACTAGTTTTTGTGGTGCCCCTCCATGATTCAACTTTTTATGATTTTTATGCCAGATGCTTGTGGATTCATTTTATGTCTTGGGTACTCTTTGTCCGTGGTTAAAAAAATTTATAATGACATTGGTTATAGTATGTTACTGTGTTAGATGATGTATGAGGATGTTAGCATACTAACCTTTGTTGATAATTTATATGAAATAATCTAAGAAGTGTAAATGTTCTACGCCTAAGATAGCCTTGTTTAATATTTTTATTAGATGAAGTACTAATGTTTAATAATGATATGTTTAGATCATTGTCATGACTATGTGTGATGTTCTAGGTTAGGACTTATCACATGTGTTTATAGACATGCTTATCATATTTATATACGCTTATGAATATTCTAATGACTAAAGGAATAGTGATGTTAGATGTTCAGTAGTCTTTGGTTATTTTGATGATGATTATGACATGTTTATGAATATGATAGGAATAGAATGTGTTACTTTATTCTAGAATGGTTTATGATTATTGATGTTATGAGATGTTATTTGATATATTATATGATACTTTTAAATGCTATAGTTGTGAAGGGAAGGATGACACATATGTCACTTGTGGGAACCCTATGATGTTTTGATTTCTTTTCACTAGGTGTGTGATGATTATATGTATATGCACAACCGTTTATGTGTTGTGGGTTGTAGGTACTAGGTATCGAATACAGTTGAATTGGAAGGTTTGAGTGTTCCTTAAATCTAATGGAATAGTTGAATGGAGATAGCACTAGGTCCCCTACCCTATCCATCATCCTTGAAGAGGATGAGTAACTAGTCTAATACCTTGTTAGTGTGTCAGTGTTGTCTGTGGTTAGCCAGTCTTTCTTTTCAACCCTGGTTAGTGGCCTAGTATTGTTTGGTATTTGTTTGTTTAATTTAAAATTGTTTGACAAATGTTGGTTTTGGTTAATTGATGCATTAAAATAAGTTATTAAATAAAATGGTGCTATGATAAATAAATATAAATATATTGATTAATAATCATAGTTTATAATAAATTAAATGTGTAATGAAATATTAAAATAGAATTATAATGGAAGGTTATAGTTAATAAATAGTAAAAATAATATAAAATGATAGAAAGGTTTTTCATGCAAGTTCATGTAAAACATTGAACGGATTGTCGAAAAATAAACTAAATGTTTTTTGGGGATTTTGTGAGATTTAATTGAATTTTTGGTTTTGAAAATGACCAGCCTTCTTCTTGTTAATATTTTTTTCCTTTTGGGAGAATTTTTCATTCTTTTTTTTGGGGGGCTGAAAGAATGATTTGTTTGCAAAATTTCAAATACTATGGATTTTGATTTGGGATTTTGGGAAAAATTGATCTGGGGTTTGGAGAGATTGGATTCACAAGCTATAACTTTTGAGCTCAACTACAAATCTCCAACCCACCTAAGCAATTGGACCCAAGTTGGAATTTAAATGCCTTGGTTATACTATTTTCCTAAATTCTATCTCTATTTTCAAAATGAATGCTTGAATGATTATTCTAGTTGGAAACAAAACATTTCTTAGTTTATTTATTTAGAATTTGAAACAATTATTAGATGCCTTCTCTAAAGATTTCCAAAGCCCTTTTTTGTAAGTTATTTTGTGCATATTCTGAAATATCACATCTCACATTAAGGCGTTGATTACTCTTTGAAAATTTACTATGCCTCTGTAGCAAATTCCTTCAAAGCATGCCCTATAGTTAGCCAATCCCATTTGCTTGAAATTTTCTTGCATACATGCCTACTAGGGTGATTAGAACAACAAAATATGACATGCATATTATTCCATGTATTGAAATCTCTTTGAAACCACCTATTAAATGTTTCCTCTTTATGCGATATCCTTGCTCAATTAGGCGATTTGAATGAAGGTTGTATTTTCATTGAATGATACAAAGTACAATTTCTTTGTGTGTGTATTACACTTCAGATTTGTGTTTGGTAATTGATGGATGTACATTGACTTGGAAATTTTATTAGTATTCTTTTTTATGCTCATGCTTCTTTATTAGTAATCTTTATTTATAGAATTTGATGCATACAAGTCTTCATTTTCATTGAGGTGTTTGTGTGATTTATCCCCTACGTCTATATATTTGACATTGTATTATGGTCTGCAAATTAATTTTCATGGCTTTACCATAGGTCTGGGATTCGTTATTTGTACTCAATGAATATGCATTACAATTGGTAATCATTGCATATACAAGATTCTTGATAATCATCGATTTTACCCTTGTTACTCTAAGTTCGATATTCAATGGGCATGTTTATAATTGGCATTCGATACTTATTGGTGATTGCATACTATAATCTACAAAACTTGATACTGTGTTTTCATTTCCTACCTTATATATATTAGTATTGAACACTTCAAATTTTATTTCGATGGTTATACTATATGTTGTGATGCATTGTCAATATTGGATACTATGTTAGGCGATTCCTTCTTGCATATAACATAGGATATTCATTATGTTGGGTATTACATTTGATACACTATATTTGGTATTCAATGGATGTATATTATGCTTGATATTTGATGTTTTATGTTTAGTAATCAATGAAGATACATATGTCTTATGATTCGTCATTTGATATATATATATATGTGTGTGTGTGTGTGTATGTTTATATATGTATGTATATATATATGTTTTCCCTATTATAATTTTAAAGATTGTATTGAGCTGAAAATTGCATTATGTTTTAATATATATACATATTTATATATGTTAGAATTGTAAAACAAGCACAAAATCACGAGCCATAGGATCGAACAAAAAAAAAAGACACCTTCCATGCAAGATATCTACAAACAAATATGTGCAATATTCATCAACAATAAAAATTTATAGAAGAAGCTTTGAAGAAGATATGAAAGCTTTAGATATTCTCTGTGAATAATATCCAAGAGTAATTACAAAGAGGGTTGAATGCTTATAAGAGAAAAGCCCTAAATGAGAAATGGATCAAATCATGACAAGTGTCAACATCACATGAGATGTGACATAATTATCTAATATTAACTCAACTAATAAAGCATTCCTAAGTTTAGCTAAAGTGCATGAGAATAAATCAAACTAATAATCAATTAAGGATTAATTAATTATTAGCTAATGTATGATAACTCTAACACCCCCTCTTAAGATGAACTTAGGGAGTAGCTAAAAACCCTAAAAATAATGCAAGATGGGTCCCGACAAACAAGGCCAAGTAAGGAACCCATGTACAAACAAAAGATCTCTATAATGTGGAGAAATAGAGAAAACCTCATGGGAAAAACTCTACTCCAAAAAGAGATGAAAGCCAAGTGAATGACTAAAGAAGCCTCCAAACAAGGCAAGGTTGTCCCAAAAGATAGGAACAAAGGAACATCTAGAAGCATGAAGAAGTTACAAACACTATCAAAGAAAAATTGTTGTAATGTCGAAAGAACCTCCGCTGAAACATCTAATTTTTGGGATCAAGAAGACAAGAATATGTATGAGCTCCCTCAATGACACTACTCGAATTTGATGGAAAACCAAGGAAAACATCAAGAACTCAAAGATACAGATGGTACAAGTACCAATAGTCTAAAGAATTAATCAAGTGAAAAAGGAAGGTCGCCTCCAAAAATAGGAATGCAAGAGTGTCCATATGGTAAGTGCTCCATCTCACCGAAATGCATGGGTAACCAGCCACTACATCCACCTAGTACATAGGAAAAAATATTGTATACATAGCTCACTCCAATGCGAAACCAAGGAAGCCATAACACCAATATTACAAACCCCCCATAATGTTGAAAAGGGAGAGGCATGATAGGTACACTGAAATTAAATATCTAAAAGTAGTGTATGAAGAGGAACCAAGAGCATCTGAAGGTGCATACATGAAATTACAAGCAAATATAATAGATGTGAAAATAAAAGTCACATACGCATGAGAAAGGTATGAAGGAAAAACAAAGGAAAACATCAACCCCCATGGCACTTTATATCATAGTGCAAGTACAAGGCACAGAGTGATGTGCAAGATAGCAATAATACACATACAAAGCTGAGGCACTTTATCTCAATGCATTTACAAAATCATAAATACATGCAACGTGAGCCCATAAGGTCCAAAAAAGGAAAATAGTTGAAAATATAATTCTCTTATAGAAAAAGAGGAAACTAATAGCACCTTGATGAAGTACATGAAAAAAAAATTCACTTTCAAGAAAATGGCACCCAAAAATGTGTTCAGATGCAGAAGATATGGCCTGTCGAAGTCTCCAAAATGAGAACTAAACAACTACAGAACTAAGAAAACAGAAGCCAGAACTGTAAAATACCTGCACCACTGTGAAGAGCATGAAATTCCACCCCATTTCAAAAAAAATGCACTGAAAAATCCCACTGTATGACCGAGATATGGCCTCTAGAATATTGGGTGCAAAACTAAAAAACCCAACAAAGAGGGGCTAAGAAGAGCAAAAAATGATCTCCACCAAATTTATAAAAAACACCTCTAGAAATAGAGGCCCACCAATTTTAGAGGTGCTAAAAAAAAATTCTCCGGGTACAATGTATCTATTTTTCTAAAAAAAAAAAAGCAAAATTTGACTATTTTATTATATAGATTTGCAAAAAATTGACTTTTTTTTTAGTTTAAAAAAGCCCAATTTTATTTTTTGAAATAAAAAACATATTAAAAACCCATATATTTTTTTAAAGAAAAAATATTAAAAACTTATCATAATTTCTTTTAGAAAAAAAAATAAAAAAAAAGGTTTTATTTTTTAAAATTATAAAAAAAGGCCCTAGCGGGACCCACAGGGCCGCCACCTGCCATGGTGGTAGGGCGGTACCCTTGCAGTACCACCGTTGTAGGGAGGTAGGGGTCGAGGGCCTACTACCATATGGGTGGCGGTACCATCGCAGATTACATTTTAAAAAAAACAAAACTTTTTTAGAAAAGGCAGGCCTTTTGAAAGGCTTTCAAAAAATTAATGATTTTTTTTGCTTGTAGGAAATTTTTTTTTTTTTTTTTTTTTAAATTTCACCTCTATTCGCATGTTGGGGTTGTCGTATAGCGTTCCTCACAATTTTTTTTTGCCTTAGATGCCAACTTCACCAAATTTGACAATTTGATAGGTGATCTTAAGGTTTTTGGCTGCTCTAGACGCAACGGTGAGGTCCGTTTGAGCTCAAAATGCCCCAAAAAATTAGGCACCCCCTAGATCTAGCAAAAAAGCCCTTTCTTCAAACCTTCATTGATCTAACAAACGAAATCAAAATTAATCGAAAAAAAAGCCAAATTTGACTTTCTTGATAGCTCCGGATCCAACGGCGAGGTCCTTTTTACACAAAAGTGCTTCAAAAAATGACCACCTCCAAAATTTACAAAAAGAGCAAAGGGGATTCAGATATGAAGCCTGCAACCCTAGTTGAAGAAAAAAACCTCATAAATCAAGAAGGGGTTCACTAAATCTATGCTCTGATACCATGTTAGAATTGTGAAACAAGCACAAAACCATCAGCCACAGGATCAAACAACAAACAAAGAAACCTTTCACATAAGATATTTGCAAACAAATATGTGCAATATTCATCAACAAGTAAAAGTTATAAAAGAAGCTTTGAAGAAGATATGAAAGCTTCAGATATTCTCCATGAATAATATCCAAGAGTAATTACAAAGAGGGTTGAATGCTTATAAGAGAAAATCTCTAATTGAGAAAGGAATCAGATCATGACAAGTGTCAACATCACATGAGATGTGACATAATGATCTAATATTAACTCAACTAATAAAACATTTCTAAGTTTAGATAAAATGTGAGAATAAATTATACTAATAATCAATTAAGAATTACTTAATTATTAGCTAATGTATGATAAATGAATTGGAAGATTAAATAGGGGAAAATTGATTTACTTACAGTTGGATAATTGAAGGAATAAATGAATTGGAATGTTGATTTCTTTAATAATTGTTTACTAGTTAAATTGTAAATTCACCATGTAATTAGTTATTTAGAATAATTTTATCACAGTTAATTATGAATTGTTGTGGTAAATGATCTATTAAGTGAATTAAGTGGTTAAGATAATGAGTGACAGGACATGTGGAGCTAATTAAGGAGTATTTCATGGTTGTTTTGATGGACTGTTTGTAATTGGGGTGATTTCGGTAATTGTATAAAAGTGGGAGTCATTTGTGTTAAATTGTTAAGGTTGGTTTCCAAAGGCCTAGGAAGGAGTATTTTGTATGTATGGATTTTATGATTGTTTCACTTTGGAAGTGGTTTGGTAATGTTTGAGTTGTGTGCAAGAGAGTCACTGCCTTGCATTGTGTATAGATTCTTGTGATTGTGATGTGTGCAAGATGGTCAATGCCTTGCACTATGTATGGATTCATGTAATTATTTTAAGTATGCAAGATAGTAAATGATTTGCTTGATGTGTGGAAATTTACTAGTTGCAAGTAGGGGGAGTATCTCTCCATGGGGGCTAGGAACCAAAGTGGTGCCTAGGATAACCCATTGGAGGGTTTCTTAATCCAGTGATAACCTTAATAATGAATTAGGGGATGGGTAGAATTAAAATTAATCAAGATAATGTATGTCTCACCCATGGATCAAGTGCTCATTTAGGCTTAAGATGAGATGGGAAGGCATGAAATGGAAAGATCAACTACCTTATCCTCATGAAAGATACGTTGATTCTGCATGAGTTTGTATGGAAGGAAGGGATCGGGAGAGGCTACCAGGATAACCAAGGATGGGGGTCAGGAGCCTAGGAAGATCCACCATTGGATAAACCACATAAAGCTATGTGATAACACTCCTCCCTATTGCAGTCTAGCATTCCCTAGTTAAGTTAGTGTTGTAAGTGATATTGCGTTGCAAGATGAGTTGTGTTGGATTCCATCTATAACCCTTGATTGTGTTAGCCTGTTGCTTTCTTGAATGTCTATTGGTAGTGGGACCTTGTGTTATCTCCTACCACAGGGGGTGGACCTTAGGGTTCCACATGGTCAGGAATTTGGTGCTTTTTCCTCCATTGGGTATCCTTGTTGCATGTTTATTTGTGTGGAGATTGTTCCTTATGTGGTGGACTCCAGATCCTATTCTAGATTGAGGAGAAATTTTTTTATGTATATGTATTAGATTGTATACCTGTTGTATCTCTTATTGTGATCAGATGTATTATTCCCACATGTACTCAGGGAAGCATTGTGTAAATGTTGTAATGTTGTAACAGATATTGATGAACCCTCTTGTAATGGATATTGTTAAGTGATTTATTTTGCATATGTTAGTTATTAAAAAATGATCTTTAATGATATTTATCTGATGACATGTTATAGAAATACATAATGTAGAATCATATAATGTGGTGATTTAAAATAAACTTTGTCTATTAGATTAATCATGTTATCATAGTAGTTAATAAAATGATTCTAGTCTCTTGGTTGATAGTTATGTGAGTAGCGTGGTCATGGAACCTTAGAGGACCTAGGATTAGATTATATGTTATATTATGTTATGTAATCTATTGTGTATTTCATTTTTTAAAAATTGTTCCTTTATTATACCATGGTTGTGTTTCTTTTGGGGTTCCTTAGCGGGGCATTACAATTTTTATCAATAAACACCATTTTTAAAGAGTGGTGCTCACCATATATAACATAATTTTTTTCTATGAATGATAAAAAAAATAAAAAATTTAATTTAGATTTGTAACTACAATATCTAATGAGTTCATTTGGTTTCATAGTGTTTTATTGAATATTTTTTCCTTAATCAAGTTTCAAAGTCAAACCAATTACAATTCAGGCATAGGCGGACCATATACAACATAAAAAAATTTGTATGTATTGAAATTCAAATTTTTTTAACTAAATCAAGGACATCAATACCTACCTTGCACATATTTTTCAGAATTTTATTTTGATAATGTATTATTTTTCCACATGTGGAAAACAAAGAGCTTTATTTTTTATGAAAAACCTATGTTTAATCAAACTAAAAAAACAAATACATAATAAAACCAAAACATATTAAAATTATATTCGATAGATAGCTCATTCTGAGGACTACCATCATCCAGTTGGGTTTGTGAAGTCTCCTCCATTTTCATCCTCAACTCAAGCTTCGAAGGGAAAATTTTTGCAAAAATCTGGTGTAAGAGGGGGAGAAGGAAGAAAAAGGGGGGTTCACTCAAACCCCCCTTTGAGTGAACCCCCCTTGACCTTTCGAGGGAAGAGGGGTTCTCTCAAAGGGGGGTTCAATCAAATCCCCATTGTTTTTAAAATTTTCTTCTATTTCCATTCTAGAAACGTGAAAAATGTGTGTCCTATCATTGATTATGGTTCTCTTGAAGGGGGGTTTGAGAGAATCCCCTTTGGGTTCACTCAAACCATTAGTTCGTTCGAACCCCCCAAAAACCAAAATTTTCTCCATGGGGGTATTTTTTTGCAATTTTCCTTCCTCACTAGAATTGTAAACTAGTTTTGTGGGTTTTCCCATATATATATATATATATATATATATATATATATATATATATATATATATATTGTAATGACCTTGCTCAAATCTGACCTCAAAATGTTGATTGAAGGCTCAAGGAATTTCATCGAACACTTTGCATACAAAGGTTATATGACTGATATAACATTTCAGTTTGATATAATGACACTTTTCTATACTTAGCATCAATAAGGATTCTAGCAAATGACTCTAAATTGTCTAAATAATGACCTAACATGAATGTGCAACTTATTTTGGCAATATTCAATGCATATATGTGACCTAAACATGAGAATTGATCACCTATAGCCAACTGGTAATTTTAACAAACAATTGGTATGCAAACTCTAATGCTGATTACAATGATATTTGATTGCACAACAACAACCACTTATTACTCCTTGATTTCAAAATAGCCAAGACTCTTGGAAAATTACAATGTCATACAATTATGGTGTTTTGCTGATAAAAAATGCAAACCTACAGCTGAAACTATAGCTCCTAATAGGCAATGCTAAATGAATGACAATCAAAGGGAACCTGGAAGGAATGGTGACGCCTTGAGGATGAGCTGATGTAGCAAGCAAAACCAACACAAAAGACTCCTCCTTGAATAAAATTGAATTCCTTTAATGGCCGCCCCTGCTGTGACTTTCAGACCTTTAGGATAAAACATACAACAACTGCAACCTTCAATTACTATCATCCATCATCATTGCCAAGCTTCAGGAAGGTGATCGCCCAAATACCCATGTGCCGAAAATATGTATGTGAATTTCTATGAATTTATTTGTGCCTTCATGTCCAATCACCCCTGTTATAGCAGATTTCAGAAAATTAATAAATATCAGCCTCTAAAGACTTCCTCTAGCTCCATAGTGATCTCTATCTCCTTAGAAGTCAAGCACTACAAATCATGGCCAAGATAAATGGATGTTATGGCTGCAATAAGCAAAATCGTGGCTCCTTCAAGTTGATATATATGACTGTAATTTATTCCAGAATTGATAAAGATACAGATTGGACCTTGAATAACAATCTTGATGAAGTCTTAATACACCCAAAATGACTCAACAATGCACCAATTGATCTCTTCAAATTGATACCACCAAAATTTGGCCAAAGGCCATAAAATTTTGCTTTGAAGTACAAGTAGAAAGTCTGAAGCAACTTCCTCAACTTTGCAATAATTCAAGTGATATTTCACACCCTCAAAATTGCTATCCAATTGAGAGTTTTTGTTCTCAATGGCCAAAGACAACTGTAGAAACCCTAGCCTCCACAACCATCAAACATCAACATCAACAACAACAAATCTGGATGATGAGAATGAAGCCCATGATGTCTATTTATACTTTTTCCTCAAGAGGTCGGCCTCCTTCTAGAACTTTCCCAAGTCACCTTCTAGAAGGAATATTATTTTATTATTTTGCACTTTATAATAAAATAATTATTCATAACATAAAGTGCAAAACATAACATTACTTTATAACATGAGGTTTCTAAAAATAGAAACATATCAAGAAATCATTAGAACACCTCCATATGTAGACTGAATCACGAAACGAGCGAACCAATCAATTGGGTATATGCCAAACGATCCTTTTATCAAGTCCCATTAGTGTACAAGGATCAGGAATAGGCTAATTCCTCCAAAATCCATTGCTCATGAAAAAGGGGACATTACATATATATATATATATGTAAATATGTATATATATATGTATATATATATATATATATATATATATGTATATATATATATATGTATGTATGTATGTATGTATGTATGTATATGTATGTATATGTATATGTATATGTATATGTATATGTATATGTATATGTATATGTATATGTATATGTATATATGTATATGTATATTTATATGTATATGTGTATGTGTATGTTATTGTAAATGGATATTTAAGAATGAAAAATTTATGATGGTAAATTTAAAAAATTATGTTATTACAATTCTAAGTGATATTATATAATATATAAATTGGTGTAGATGTGGAGGAATGGGAGATATCGAAGAGTTGAACATCTTGTGGTGTATGAAAAATCAAATAAAAATAGGTTATTGATGGGCTATTTTCATGATTTTTTAGATGAATTTTAAATTCATTGTCCAAAAGAGGTGATTGACCACAAACATCTACAATTATATAATTAGTTGCAAAGCAAGATATTATGGCATATTACAAGAAAGTAGGACCAAATTTGTATACTCCTCAAAACTTCAAATTATAGTAGTATAACACCTTATATTTAAATAAGAAATTGTTAAGACTTGTGTCCATAACCATTTCTTCCTAGTTAATTTTGTATTAATCTTTATTGATAAAAGTATTGGATGCATATGCTTTGTAATCCATCCCTTTTGTTAAATTGGTTTATACCACATGCTTAAGAAGTAGTAGTTCCTTTTAGTAGAATTACTATCAATAAGGGTTCAAAAGCATAGTAAATCATCTATGAATTATATTGTATTGAGTGATTCTTAAGGGAGGTTTCCCACTTCAAGAGGCCTATAATATTGTGTAATGTGATTTTATCAAGTAAATAAAATATAATTTATTTGTTTCTATTTTAGCATTAAATTTTTGTATTTCATGTTTTTGACTAATTTGTTGCATGAAAGAACATCGTATTTGATATTAGAACTCTTTTGAAGGTCTTGTCTTTCTATAATTTTTTCCCCTTAGTCCCTTTTATTATTGTCCATCATATGAACTCACCTCACCCTATCAAGTTCTTAGAGATCAAAATGTGGCTCTAGAATTAATAAAATTATTTTTATATATAAAAATTTACTCATTTTTTCCTTGATAATAGTTATTTTTCTATTTTAGGGTAGAAACCATATATTGATGGTTTTCAAATATCATACAATAGTTATCATTCTAGATATGTTGGACTTATTCATATAGGTTTCTAGTGAAGGGTAGAGGGGTTTCCCTCTAAAAACAAGTCATTATATACATTTTGTATATGCTCTTGAGCTTCCACATACTCTTGAGTATATTATAAGCATTTATAAGTGTTTTCAAAACCTATCCCTAAGAATCCATTGGCCATTTGTAACCTAGTATGCACTACCAAGACATATGCCTTAAGAAGTTACTAGCATGATACTAGATTCATCTATATTGATATTTCTTTAGCTCAAAGACTAGAGACTCGCTCTAATGACCCTCCTTTTTCATTCTATTTTCTTACCTTGTCCTATTTGGAGTTAGAGAACACCACCACCATTGACTATATGCACAATATTCATCACTTGTAATTTTCAATCATATTATGATTAATGGGTGTAACATGCCCAATGTTCTACTAAAAAAATTTCCTATTTTCTTACCCACAAGTGAATAAACCATGTTTCCATCACACAAAAAATAAAGTTTTTCTTTCTAAAAAAAAGTTACCATGCACATTTGAAATAAACACTATCCCAAACTTCCATTGTATTTCATTATAATTTCAAAATATTTCCCAAGTATTTATTTTCATATTGAATAATCTCAAGTTCTACATTCATGTTTACAATCTTCCATATAAAAGGATATAAGAATACATACATAGCTCTTCTGAGACATTGACAATAGAAATACATCGCTCAAGTGTTTTTTCATCAACCTCAGACTTCCTATGGTCCCCTTCACATCTACCCAATGGTAAGATGGCCCTCCCTTCAACAAAGAGATTGGTTTGGTAACCTCATAAATTCCTTGGCCTTTCTTGAGTGTTGTGAAGTGTCCTACATAACTAGAACTTTTCCATATAGTGGCTACAACCTACAACCTATGTGTATGACAATCCCAAAATAGCATGCATAACTAGATCGTGTCATGAACTGATAGTGTAGACAATGGAAACCTACACTACTTTGGCCAAAGATTCATCACCCAGTTATTTTGAGTGAGGGTCATCCCATTCACCATAATAAGTGATTGATTTGTATTAACCACACATATTATATGTATAGGCTATCCCCTTCACTAGATTATCCTAACCCCAAGAATAACCCATATTATTTTCCTATTTACTAAGACATTTCAACTAAGGTAATTCATACGCATAATATATCCCCTCAATTGGATTATCCTAAACCCAAGAACAACCTATGGTCATTTCATGATTCAAACCTTGAACATATAACTTCATATTTCAAACTTCACAAACAACTTAACAATAAATGACCTCAACTTAAATGCGTGTTCTCAACAATAAATGGCCTCATTCAAAAAGGATATTCCTATCAATAAAATACTACATACAAATTATAAAATCAACATTAAGTCAACTTCTTTTGAAAGCATAATAAAAAATGATCAATTAGATCATATAGCTTATTCTCAACCTATTTGTTTCAATCAATAATCAAATAACAACCCTACCGAATAGGTTATTTCCAACCTAGGGTTTCCATCAAAAGTAATGTAGTGATCAAGTGTTCACAAAAATATCATAAAGCTTCTACATTCAATTTAACTCAAATAATCACATGTTCACAATATTCACTATAATTGTATATTATTTGAAGATCAATATCAACTTGTGAGGGGTTGGTTCTTTTGCATCCATAATCCTCTTCACAATACAGTTCACATATAAATTATCAACAAGGTTCACAACCTATTAATGATGATATGACTATTACACCATTATTCATGTGGTGTTTCTATCCACATTAACCACAAGGCTTTACCTATCTTCATAAGCTATCAATTCAAGATATCACCTCAATGTAATATTAATATAATCTACTTGATTAAGTATAATTCCTAATATCCACTCAAAATTCCAATATATTCTCATATGTATATACATATAAGTATAAATACAACCCAACTAAAAGGTTTCATGAGAACAAGAATCCATCAAGAAAAAAACAAGATAAACCAAGCATCACTATGTATATTAAAAAAAAATCATTTTCCTAATCAAAAAAATCACAAACAAAATAATATTTCCAAAATAAAAAATCCAAGGAATAGACATCAACATGCTTATATAAACGTTCCCACTGATAATCTGGTTTCCTAGCATAGCCTTCACCAAAACTAGTTTATAATTTCTTCTAAACTTAGCTTCTCAGTAATTTCTATCTTCTCTTGATAAATTCTCACAATGTAACTCACTCTAACCTCACTTAAATCACTCTCAAAATCTTCACAAACTCACAACTTAGAAATGCAATTGAGTAACTAATTGGATTAAATTGTGGCCAATATTGTGGGTGAACTATCCTTGTAATTAATTCTATCTTATGTCGGTGAATAAATTTGGATCAATCTTGGGGACTTTTGCAATTTCCTTAGTTTACTCCTTAATGTCAATCCAAGAGCATAGGCTTGTGAACAGTGTCGCGAAAATCTACCTAAGGGCTAAAACTAGTGAACTAGGTGGGGATCGATGTAGTTATCTAACACAATAAACTCTTATCCTAAGATCTGGTTTAACTTCACTATTTCTATTTCCTGGAAAAATTTGTGACAAGAAGTGTGCTAGGAACTGTGACAGGAATACAATGATAGTTTGTAACAGAAAATGTACTAACAAAAAATAGAGTTTTTCTAATAAATTGCTAATAATTAGATCCCAGTTTGCACAAATAATATTTTAATCCATGAGTCTCAATGACTATTGTAACCAGATAATGAAATCAAACTCTAATTACACATAGTTGTAAATGATCATATTACATATAGATAAGAAAATAAGCTTTAAATGAAATCACACACTTTACAATTAACAAATAACAATTGATGAAATTAATCTTCAAAATCGCATTGCACACAAATGATTATATGCAAAAAGGAAATATTTCAAACATGAGAAAAATTCGATTAATTACTATATATATTCTGAAATGAAATACTTTCAAAAAAAATCATATACAAAATATTACCACATGAGAAACTAAATGTAAATCACCAGATCAGTGCAAAGAGTGGGCCCTACCTCCCTGACCATTTGATGATATAGAGATTAATATGTTCTCAGCTTAACTCAATTGCATATGTGCAAAGAGAATGGACTTGAGCAGTAGCAGAGTAATTTTTATATACATCTATATTTGTGGTCTCAAATATACACATATTTATACTAAACCATGCACCGATAAGTGATTAAAATTTGTTTGTGGCCTATGGCCAACAAAATATTAAGTTTGATAATAAAACAAAACACAAAAATTTGGTGAAACAACAATGGCCATTGGCCACAAGTGTATGACAAGCTTTAACAAACATTGTTCAAAAATAACCACAGGTCAGCTAAATAAATCTAACATCCTTTTGTTCCATCTTTCATCTAGCTACTCGAACAGCTTCCCCTACTCATTTCTTGCCATTTAATCACAAATCAGTTGAAATTTTGATAGGTAGTGGCATTTTCTAATTATTTCATTTCCTACTATATTTTACTAAATATCAAAACTTCATGTGCCAAATAGTGACTAAAAGGTAGGAAAGGTGAGAAAAAGGGTAAACAAAAGATAAAACTATTATGACTCTAACTCTCATCAGTAACTCTCAAAAAAATCAAAAATAAGAATGTAATTATGTGTCCCATTGAAGAAGAATGCTCCCCTATTTATACAAAAACTTGAGCATTCCAAGGCTACAAACAGGCTCTCACTGTTGCCACTTCTCACACTCAAAGGTTTGATTTATCTAGAAAGGTTCAAGGTGGTAGAATGAAAATGATGACTATTTGCTCATGCTCAACTAGTCATTGTATTCTCAAGAAAACAAAGTGATTCTATCAAAAATGTAAGGATAATGTTTCTATAGGTCGACCTTTCCCATCCAACTACATGCTTGACTAATTCTCTTATTCCACTTGCCTCATATGTAGGAAATGTAATGAAAAATATACTTCTAAAAGATGAGAAAAATTTATACTTTGGCACCACATATTTCCTCATTCACCCTATTTACATGGTTGTTGTTTGTAAAGACTAGGTCAAAGCTCTTTATGCGTTGATATTCATTCTTCATTCACAATAATTAACTATTTCTTCATACTATAGGTGGCTTTATTCCTATACGCCCTATTCTAGCATTTCCTTTGGTTTCATTATTCAACATTTAAACACTTCCAGCAATGTTATATGTTTATGCACTAGCTCCTTTTCTTCTTTACATGGCATGCAAACCATTCTATGTGCAGTTAACAATTCTTTATTGATTTGTTCCTCCTTATTTGCTAGTCTCTAGCATAGTTCAAGTGCTATGTATGTGTTATCTTACATTATGGTTTCATGTGAAAATTTTAAAATCATACATATGTTGGCTTTTTATCAAGCCATACTCTTACCATTTCATTAATATACCCAAGGACTTAATAATATAGGCGCTATCCAAACTCTTTCTCATAACATGTTTAAATATATAACAAATGGCTTATAAGCCTATGCTATATATTAGAAGTGTATCTTCATGGTATATTAAATGACTTTATTATCATATATATATATATATATATATATATATATATATTCACACAAAAACATCCTTTGGTGTTTAAATATGTATATAAATACTTCTTAATTTAATTATACAAAATAATATATATATATACATATACATATATACATGTATATATATATGTATATATATACATATAAATACATAATACATGTGCATATATATATGTATATGTATATGTCAGTATTGGCATGGTGTGATGGTTTAAAGGTGGCATTGTTGTTTGTGCCACCAAGGTTCAAACCCCATTGGGGTGGTATTGTTGAATGTTGTAATCTAGTTCATAGCTCCAGTCAAAAGCGTTTACCCCTTGAATAAAAAAAATATATGTATATGTATATATATATATATATATATATTTATGTATATGTATGTATACATATATATATATGTATATATATATGTATGTGTATATATATATATATGTATGTATATATATGTATAAGTGAATGTCGATTATAGACCTACATAAACACAACAAACAATCACATAATTAGATTCATATGCAAGTTAAATCAACATTCCCCATAGAATTCATTTACAATGCATAAAATAGGAAACAAATGAAGGACACAACAAAGAAAGCTATGAAATCCTATTAAAGCAAGAAAACTCTTAATCCCATGGGGGAATTGGTGTCATTTTGATGTGGAAAATGGCCCTTTCCCAATCCCTTGTAAGATTGATGAAGATTTGTTGGTGATTGAAGCTCCTTGATGAAATTTTGGCATAACCTAGCTATGAAACCATGAAAACTATGAACATTAGATGAAATGGGTGAAATTAGCTCTAAATCTTAAGATACAGATTTTGCAATAAAATTGTGGCTCCAAAATCCAAATGAAATCCTCTTATTTATAGATGAGAATGATGGAGGGTGAGGTAAAATGGATGAATGTGGGCTAAAAGACCAACCAATAGCATGAAGCCAATTGTCAACATGTGAGTGGACAAAGGTGGAGCACATTTTGATGAATGTGCCAATAAATTATAGTAGGTGGAATTTCAAATTTATGAAATGACATGTTGGAAGGAGAAAGAAATGAATTAAATGCCACTTGGCTCAATGCACAAGGACATGTAAGAGATATTGAATTCCTTGTTGGGAGGACAAATCCCTTTGGAGGGATTTTCAAATTTGGAAGAATATTCTCTTTTGATGCCATGTTGAGAGAAATTAGAAGATTTAATAAATCAAAAGAAACGATTTATTGAGCAAGTTGCAAAATCTAGAGGATTGGAGTGATTAAGATTAAAATTAATCAGGATTTGATTAATTCAAATAGAGATTAGTTGATGTGACAATTTGATTTATATTTTTGGATTGATTTAAATCAAAATGAGAGGAATATGATTTAGACTTAATTAAATAAAGATTTTGATCTATTTAATTAAAAAGGAGATGTTGTTAGATTAAATTAAATAAAGATTAATTTATTTAATTTAATAGAATCAACTTAGAGATTAATTAAATAAAGTGAATTATTTAATTAAAGGGAAACTATAGAAGCTAATTAAATAAAATGATTTATTTAATTAATAGGAGATGATGACTTAATTAGATAAATAATGATTTATTTAATTAAGAGGCAGAATGCGATGAATTTAATCAAATAAGGGATATTTAATTAAATGATTACTAAAGGAGATGATTCAAGATGAAGCGGTGTTAGTAATTAGGATCAAGTGTAATCAATACACTTTCCATGTCTACATTTTGCCCCTCTTTGAAGCAAAATACCTATTGCATTGGTTCAAAGAATAAACTACCATAATCAAAATTCAAAATTTTCTCATTTTTTTCAAATGCACCACTGCTGCCTCGGCGACGAAATTATGCTAGTATACTGCCCCCTCAAGAGATCAAATGAAAATTTTGATTTTTGGGTGATCTCACAAAAAAAGAGGACAAGGTTCCTAACAAGTCCAAAAATGTGCAAAAACATGAAAAAATGATGCAAAATGGCCCTTAGTTGGGTGAAAATAAGATCGGGGGTCCAAAACCCTAGCTAGACGGCTAAACAAGGTCAAAAAACCCTAACTTTTAAGCTTAAATAGGCCTCGAGGGGCCACTTCCAATTCATTTGCACACCTATCCCTTTGAAATTATTGCGATTTGAGCTCTGAGTATTGATTGAGATGGCGTAACATGTGCTTCCACAACATATTTCCAAGTGTGTGCAAGTGTTCCAGAGGCTTCCCGGCATAGGACCAACTATATGTCATCTTGTCCCGACTTTGTTTTTTAATTTGAGAGCATTTGTTAGTGTTTAGAAGTCAACAAAGTAAAGCAGTGCCATATAGCAATTCCTAAACTATACCGCTGATGAGAGTTGTGTCATGGTGGCAGAGTTTAGAATTAGGATTTAGCTTTCAAAGTGTTCCACACTTGCAAACAACATCATGATGGTCTTTCTTGGAATTTAGGCTTAGGGGTCAAATTAGGTCACATTCAAACTATGTTGTGGCGGTGGATTTTAAGACTTTTAGACCTACAACAACGCAATTTGGAGTTTCCAAACAATGACACATATGTTGTTTTGGTTGTGCAAACTTTAAACAGGATCCTGATTTTTTATGAAACTTGATGCAGTGACCTTCCTGATGCAGGAGGACATGGAGCTGGTCCATTCTCGTGAGCATAGGTCTTCCATTTTGAGTAGATTGACCTAGGACCCCCCTTTGCATGAGGTACTCCAAAAGAACCTAGGGGCGATTGGCTTATGGTATGTCGCCTATGCCCCAGTTATCAGGATGCACCTGGGCATGATGACATCATTGGTAGAGCGTTGGCACAATGAGACATCTTCATTCAACCTTCCCACAAGCGAGGCCACAGTGACCTTGGAGGACGTGTGGCACATTCTACATTTTCCTATACACTAAGAGTGAGTTATCTTTGATGTGGATTTTGGGAGAGATAGCTACTTTCAGATTATGGGCCTAGACAAGATCATCTTTTTAGAGGGATAGATCAAACTCGAGTGATATAAGGTTGTGGTACCATCTTTCAAATTGATCATTGCTGCTATCATCTTGGGACTTGTGGCACCAAATTGGTGTGACCAATACTTCAATTCAAGAGGGCTTGCTTAGGAGTGGATGCTCTAATAGATGGAGTGCTTTTCCTAGGGGTTGGTGATGTTGGCCTCCCTATACCATGATCTTCATGAATTTACTTACTACAATAGCTGGGCTATTGGATCAAGGGTCACACTACTACATATTTGGGCATGGGAGCACATTGCAGTGCTCCGCCCTATGGGAGTTACATAGGTTGATATGGAGTTGGATGACCCAGTTATCTAGAGGTACAGGGGTGCTCTTCCCTTTTCACACATAGGGGTAGCAGGCAATTGGCATTGTTGGCGGGTCATCAATGAGATGAAAATTTTCACATGGAGGCCTTACCTTGGGTTGCTGACCTAGTATGATGATGTTCAATAGTTATTCTTCACCTAGCAGGATTGTCTGATGCAAGGCCAAGAGCATACTATAATCAAGAGATATCTACCAGACCGCGTGGCCTGACAGTTCATAGATGCTCAAGACCATCCCAATGACTAGTACATGGCCATCTTTGCACGTACTATGAGGGAGATGACATGGGGTCAGACGATCCTAGCAGCAGATGCAGTACATAGTTTCATGTAGCTAGTGGCTAGACCATGGCCTTATGATTAGGGACAGGTGGACCTGGGGAAGACGCAGACATACAGGGATTGGTTCTAATCGCCAGTTCGACTAACGATTCTAGGTGCACTTTTTCCATGGAGGAGACCAAGAGTTCAGTCAGTAGGGCGATGGCAGGGTCAAGGAGGTAGAGGAGGTAGGGATGGTGACAGTGAAAGGGATGGTGGCAGAGGAGGAGATAGAGGGGGAGATGGTACCCCTCCATGGTAGCCTAAGTAGTAGCCTGAGTAGGACAAAGGTCAAAGGGATGGGCATTAGGATTAGCCCATGGATGGTCACCAGGACCAGGATTGGCAAAGGACCCCACCTAGAGATGGTCACCAGGACCAGCCAACCATCTAGCCACCACCATAGCCAAACCCCAGGGATGGTCAAATATTACAATTATAGGTGCAAATACAAGAGTTGACCACAGAGAGAGACTAGGAAAGACAACAAGTCTTGACCTTGATAGCCAAGTAGGATCAGGCTATCGAGCTACAAGTTGCATAGGAGATGGGTCAAAGACAATAGTTAGAGAGTTGCATCCTCCTACCAAAGCACAATATCCATGAGGGAATATTGAGAGGCGGTCTGAGAGGTGTAGTATTATCGTGTTCACTATCACCAAGCCATACCTTAGGCAACGCGGGTCCCAAATTATTTGTAGTAGATAGGATACAAGCCTCTAGAGGAGCACGGGGAGAGGCTGGGTGGCAAGGGGAGAAGCCAACAAGGCTAGCTTATTTACTATTTTTTGAGACCCATGGGCTCATTTTTGATAGCCCCATGAGCGATTGTACTATACACTTGATCTTGATCTCTTGTACCATGACAATGTATTATTATTTTGATGATATATGAGATGATATGGGATGATTTGATATGATGTATGATGTGTTCTATTTTATGCATTTATGGATGGATGCTTTTCCTCTTTGTATGCAATGGTCTATATGTGATGCAATGGTTCTATCTTTATGCGATGTATGATGTTATACAGTGATCTATGGATGCATTTCTTTTTTATCTTTTCTATACATTTTTATGATGATGTATGGATAATGTAGATGTTATGATATGCAAAATACTTAGACTATTAGGTCTATCTTATGCACCTAATGGATGATGATGATAAAATGTATGACATGTTATCTTTTTCTTTTTCATTATCTTTCTCATGTATGATATCGCAATGCATTTATGGATGACATGATGATGCACATGATATGATGTACATGGTAGAATATTGTTTATATGATGATGCAAATGGATGATATGTATGTGATGTTATATGATTATGTAATGGATGATTTGATGATTTATATGATATCAGTTAATAATTCCTATGTGATGATTATTTTATGCTTATGCAATGAATGCAAATGTATGGTTTATGAGATGTTTATAATAACCAATCTATATTATGCAATGATGAAATGCAATGCATGTGAGATGATTAGTGTTTCCTATATGATATGATATGCAATATGTTGATGGTTTGTGGATTCAGGATGGATGCATTAGTGATGATGATTTACTGTCATGGTACCATGTAAGTGCAGAGGGAAGCTAGAAGAAGATAAGAGAATCCAACAAGTCAAAAGATGATGATGATGATGATTTTCTTACCAAGAATTGGGACTTTAAAAGGGCCATTTACCTTATGTCTGATAATACACATAGGAACGATGCATCAAGGTATAAAGAACTAGGATGTTGTTGCACCTAGTGTGATGGACTTTGACTCGACACTTAGATAGGAGTACTCATGTACACACCTGGCATATGGAACCTTATTCAAACTGTAATTCAGATATTACAAACATCTTAGACCAAAACATAGAAAGGAAAGTCTTCCTATGTGGTCAACAAGACACCTAAAACACCTTCCCTACACCTAAACACTGTAGTTTAGTCAGAGATGCCTAGTGTTGATGTCCATTATAGGAAGGATGCATCCTAGGACATGATGTTATCAAATGATTGATTTGTGACTAATTGGATGATAGGCTATTGACACAAAGAGTTGACTAACTTGTTTACTTACTAACATTTAACTTGTTTATTGAGACTTTAACATTTAAGTTTTCACTTTTAACTTGCTAGACTTGTTTTTTATTGTTTTACCAAAGGTTGAGGATGACGATGATTTATTATGAGTGATGTTTATTGTAGGTGAAGGAGAGATGGGAATGGATGATTTTTTTCAAATATTTGGATGTTTTTTTTGAAGTTTTGAAATGTTTTGAGGTTGTTTTTGGTATTTTTAAGATTTTGCAAATGTTTTGATTTTTAAATTTTCAAGTGTTTTGGGGTTTTCCGAGATTTTTACTAAGAGACTAACCTAAAGACCTATCCTAGGGGCCTCAGGGGCTGATCAATAGATTAGCCTTGCCTACGTTATACACATAGAGACCACGTAGTTTGATTGACATAGACTCAATTATTAATGAGATATGAACAAATGGATTGCCATTTTATTATGGAAAACTTCTAAAGGACTGACCTAAATGTCTTGGGGGATGATCAAAGATCAACCTTGCCTACTTTCAAAGATCAAAGACAACATAGTTCAACAAGATGACTCTATTTTCTTTTTTTGACTGAATTTTTTCCCTTTTTTGGATTTTGATATGTTTTGAATGTTTTTTTGTTTTATGATTTTCTGATGTTTTTGGATTTTTTGATTTTAGGAAGACTTGAAGAATATACATGAATCTGATCCAATGCAAGAAAATTCCCCCAACATGAAGTAATAGACTACTCTGATAAAGGCAGGACAAACTGACCTTGTGAATGGGTCGAGTAGTACTAGGAGGGATCATGAAGTGAACACAAGACCAAGCTATGATGTGGATGCGGATGGGTGATGGATTGAGATATAGAATGCAATGGAAGCATGATGAATGGGTGATGTGGAACAAGTCATAGAGATCCTAATGGATTGAAAGTGCTTATTTACAGAAGGCACCTATTTCCCAGGTTTTCACTAATGTACTTGCCCAAAGCGCCACTAAAGTGGTTTTCACTAGAGGACAATTTTTCTCTTTACTATTTTTTAACCCTCTTTTTTTTTTCTTTTTTTTTCTTTTCTTTTTTTTGTTGTCACCAAGATGCCTATTTGATAGGTTTTCATTAGGGTGACTATTTTTTCAGGAAATTTTCTAATTTTTTTATATTTTTTGGTTTTATACCCCACGAGAATAAGGCATAAAAAAATTTGAGATGGGATTTGTTCATGGGATCTTGTAGAGGTTCCCCTTCAGGTGTTAATAACTGATATGCCACTAACTTGTAGCTTTCCATGATGATGAAAGGTCCCAACCATTTGGGTTCAAATTTTCCCTTGCCATCTAGATTTGGAACATTCTTTTGATTCTTCTTCAGCACCAGCTCTCTGACTTGGAATGTCTAACTCTTGATCTTGTTATAACTTTGATTGAATTATTTCTAGTACACTTGCAAATGGTTTAAGGCATCCATATGCCACTCATCCAGTAACTCTAGCTCATTTAATCTTGACACCCAATATTCCTCATCTATGATGAGATTTTGCAATTATATTCTAAGTGATGGGAGCTCGATCTTAATGGGTAATATGGCTTTTGATCCATAGAATAGGGAGAAAGGGGTTGCACCTATTGGTTTGTGGATACTTGTTCACTAGACCCATAGGGTGGGATTCAATTAGAGATGCCAATCATGACCAACTTCATTGACCATTTTCTTGAGGATTTTTAGGATGGTCTTATTTGTAGCCTTATCTTGGTCGTTTCCTTAGGGATAATACAAAGTGGAAAAGTGATGTTGGATTTTGAATTCCTAGCATAGGTCGATCTTGATTCTTGAAAGGTGTCCCATTATCTAAGATAGTTGCTTGAGGGACACCATAACGTAAAATTAAATAGTTCAAGGATGAACTTTGATATCTATTTTCGAATGATATAAGTCATGGGGATGGCTTCCACCCACTTGGTGAAATACTCAGTGGTAGTGATGATAAACTTGTGTCCACTAGATGAGGTGGGGGTGATTTTTCCAATGAGATCAAGTCCCCACTGTGAAAAGGGCCAAGGATTGATAATTGGGTGGAGCTCTTGAGTTGGTGCATGGATGAGGTCCCCATGCTACTAACATTGTAGACACCTTTTGACATAGTCATGTACTTCTCTTTCCATTGTAGGACAATAGTACCCTATGCTCAGCAATTTCTTGGCCAAGGTAATACCACTCAAGTGTGAACCACAAATGTTGTTATGTACCTCGGTTAAGGAAGCCAATGGCTCCTTAGCATTTAGGCAACGTAATAGGGTTCCTTCAATGCTTCTACGGTAAAGGGT
The DNA here is from genome assembly GCA_007258455.2 of Sequoia sempervirens. Lineage (NCBI taxonomy): Eukaryota > Viridiplantae > Streptophyta > Pinopsida > Cupressales > Cupressaceae > Sequoia > Sequoia sempervirens. Next base: position 263,552,036 of record VDFB02379711.1, read on the forward strand.
ATCTCCTAGGATGACAAAACTGGATGCTTTTTTAACAAAGGCTCTTTTGAGGTTCGGGGTTATGTCAGCTAGGAGGACTCTTATTCTCATATAAGTGTATATATTGTGGTACCAAGGATCACCAGGACCAACGATTTCACACACGAATTCAAACTCTAATACCTCAAATGCAGGAACAAGAAGTTTCTCTATGAGGAATTCTTTCTTTGGGATGCCACACAGAATTTCTAGGAGTGATCCAATTGTAGCCATTGCATTTTTCACTCTATTTTTTACTCTTGGTAGCTACTCAAATGTGTATAAATGAAGAACTCCTTAAGACTTTCCACCAATTTCTTGTAGGGAGTCAACTTGTTGTCCTTTGTTTGATACTCATTGTTCACTTGGTTGATTATGAGCTGTGAATCTCCATATACCTTGAGTGCCATTATTTTCCATTGCACTACTATTCTTAGCCCTATGGCAAGAGATTCATATTCCACTATGTTATTTGTGTAAGGGAATAACAAATTGTATGATTTTGGGATGAAATCCCCTTGTGGAGTGATGAAGAAGATCCTCACTCTTGATCCATATTGCATGTAGGATCCATCAAATTACATTTTCCAGTGATCCGCTACACTTAAGTTGAAGATTGATTCATCAGGGAATTTTGGGACAAGTGGATTCTCTGAATATATCGGTTCCTTTGCTAACTGAACGAAAATTACTTTTCCTTTGATGGCCTTGCATTCCACATACTCAATGTCATGCTCTATGAGGATCATAACCCACTTGGTTGTCCGCCCTTAAGTGTTTCTTTGGAAAGCAAGTACTTAAGGGGGTCTATCTTTGCAATAAGCTTTATCTGATGGGCTAGCATGTAATGTCAACTTTTGTGTTGCAAATACAACTGCTAGACAAGATTTCTCAATGGATGTATAGTTTAGTTCATGGCCCACCATAGTTCTGCTAATATAATAGATAGCTCTCTCCTTTCCATTTTCATTGTGTTGTGCCAAGAGAGCATTGAGAGCTATTATTGTTTCTAATATGTATAAGATCAAGAGTTTTTCTAGAATTGGCGGCATAAGGACTTGCAGCATAAGTAAATACTCCTTGCTCTTGTTGAACACCTAATCACACTTTTCATCCCACTTGTATGCTAGCCTCTTGTGGAGTAGATGAGAATAGGGGACAACCTTGTCTACTAGTCGTGTTATGAATCGGTGGATGGACTAAATTCTTCCTTGTAAACCCCTTAGTTGTTTCAGTGTTTTGGGTACCTCCATTTCAAGAATGGCTTTGACCTTAGTAGGATCTATCTCAATTCCTCACATGGACACAATGTACCCAAGAAGTTTCCCTAACTATACTCTCAAGACACACTTCTTTGGATTGAATCTGAATTTGTATTCCTCCAACCTATCAAAGATGCAGCCTAATACAGCTATGTGATCACATCTTTACTTGGATTTGGCCAATATATCATCCACGTAATCTTCCACAGTTTTGTGGATCATTTCATAAAATATTAGTGTCATTTCCCTCTCATAGGTAGCTCCTACATTCTTCAACCCAAATGGCATCATATTCCAGCAATATGTCCCCCATGGGAAGGTGAAAGTCATTTTATGCTAGTCTTCTTTAGCTATCATGATTTGGTTGTAGCCTGAGAACCCGTCCATTAACAATAGCATCTCATGTCCTATTGTCATATATAGGATCATGTCAATGTTCAGAAGTGGAAAGTCATCCTTGGGACATGCCTTGTTGAGATCTCTGAAGTTTGTGCAAATTTGAATGCCCCCAGTGGGCTTTGAAATAGGTACAAGGTTTGAGACACATCTTGTATAATCTATCGGTTGTATGAACCCTGCATCTAGGAACTTTTGCGATTCCATTTTGACCAACAATGCTATCTATGGATGCATCTTCCTAATCTTTTGTCTAGCGGTCTTTACTTTGGGATATACAACAAGGTGATGAACCAAAACCTCTGGATCAAGCCCAGGCATGTTGGCATAGGTCCAAGCAATTTTTTTCTTTCTTTCTTTTAGGAATGTAGGTAAAATTTCATGTTCTTCTATGAGAAGTGACTGCATAGAATGTTGTGTGGTAGTCCCTTTGTTCCCAAGTTGACTAGATTGCACCTCTTAGCTAATACTGTTGACTTCTCTTGATGAATTGCACTAAGAGGAAGAATGAATCCTTCATCCTTTGGTGCCTTAGAGAGGTTTTCACCATTGGATATGTCCTTTATTTTTACTATACTTTTCAAGTCAAAGAGTTCCACATTGTGATTTTCACTCAAAGACCTAGAGATTATTCTCAAATTTTCACTTTTGGAATTGAAGGATTCAATTGTTTCCCTATAATAGGCCTGTGTATCTATTATGATGTCGAACTCAGCCTTGTGATCTCCATAGGGCACTGTATCCCGTAATCCCATGAATTTTGAGAGTGTCTCATCATTTTTTGAAAGTGTCTAGAATTAGAGGTCCTCGTTGGTTGTAATCGATGAGTTGAGGGTAAACTAGGTTTATTTCATGGGTTTGATGGTCTCACTCAAAAGACAAGGTATTAATCATGAGTAGGGAGGAATCTTCGAAAAGCATAGGAAAGTCAGTTATGGGATCCTCATCACTACTACACACATCAGTTATGTTAAAGGTAAATTTTTCTAAGGGTAGACCCGGGTATGTGCAGGATCATGATGGGCCAAACAGGCCCTTAAGTGGCAATGAAAATTCAAAAAAATTAGAGTTAGGCAACTTGATGTAAAAATTTGAATAAGTTATCTATATTATTTCAAAAACATGTAAGAATATAATTTGTGGGAAATTGAATGTAGTTTCTAAACTACTAGGTTTATTTTTTTTTAAACAAAATCTATTTGGTGAAAATTTGAAATTTCAATGCAAGTATTACTTAAATTTAAGGAAAAAAATAAGAAGTAGGTGTCTGTCTGACCAACCTAACCATAATAAAATGATAATATTTTTTTATGATATTTTAGATATAAGTAGAGGACTCATGTCCAAATGTGA
>VDFB02379711.1:263556913-263599088 GCA_007258455.2 Sequoia sempervirens
CTCTCTCCCGCTCTCTACCTCCCTCTCTCCCACTCTCTTCAACTCTTCTACTCTCTCCCTCCCTCTCTCCCACTCTCTACCACCCTCTTCCACTTTCTCCCACCCTCTTCCTCCATCTCTCCCACTCTATCCCACTCTCCCACCCTCTCCAACCTTATCCCACTCTCTCATGTCACTCTCTCAAACACTAAATCCATCTATCTCTCTCCTCTATACCCTTATAACCCTTGACCCTTAAACCCTCTACCATATACCCTAAACCCTAAAGCTTTAACCCGTAAACCTTCTACCATCTACCATTAACCTTTAGGTCTATGTGTACACAAATCGGATATCCGTTTCAAATCGGATATCCGATTTCTAGACCGTTACTTTAAAACAACAACAAATTTTGTATATATATGCTTTTTACAGATCAGATATCCGATTTGTAAAAAGCATATATATACAACTATTTTTGTTGTTTTAAAGTAACAGTCTACAAATCGGATATCCGTTTGAAATCGGATATCCGATTTGTAGACCGTTACTTAAAAACAACAACAAATTTTTTATATATATTTTTTTTACAAATTGGATATCTGATCCAAATTGGATATCCGATATGGAAAACTAGGATTGGTGTTTGCTTTGGTGGTGTGTACTGACACCCAAGCCTAAAAAAAGTCAACATGATATTTTCGTGTTTTTGGGTCGATGAAAGACGTGTTTTTTTCCTCATTGCCACTTTTTGGCATACCATGATCCTGCACATGCCCACCTATGGATACTGGTAATTGAAGGGCAGTTGTTGATAGCTGAGGGGGAGTTTTGACCTTTCTAACTGAGGCACCTTTGCCAAGTATGGTCACCTTTGGAGGGGTACATTTGAGACCAAGGTTTCTTACTCGCTTCTCTAGAATGAGAGGTTCAAATAGGTCATTATCATTCTACCCAAGTTTCTTACTTCTGTCATAGCCCATACTGAGCATCATTTGTAGACCTTTGTTGCTTTCATCCATTAGAAGATTAGGCACAATCCTTTCATCTTGATATAGGAGACTAGATATGTCTCTTTCATCTACTATTTCTTGACTTAGATTCCCCCAACTTTTGAATCTAGAAGGGTTTGCTTTGAAGGTATGGGATGATGTTTCAACTAGTTGGGGTTACCCATGATTTCTAGGAGATTGAGGTAACTCTCTTATCAAAAAGACACTTTTTTTCATTCTGTAATCCCCACACCCGTTGTCTTGGATAATGACCTTGATTTCAGATATATTAGGGATGGTGGGTGTCTTTGTCTCAGAAGCATAGGCTAATGTAGCCAGGTCTACATATGGAGTGGTGAGGCCTTCATCATTATTTGGGACTTGGTGGATTTTATAGTATTTTGCTTCCAAGCTCTTGCAGTAGGAAAAACATAGAATCACATGTTCATTTCAATCCCTCAAAGCAATAATTGGATTCTTTTTAAGCACCAAAAGGAAATATGAAAGTTGTTTGTTCAATTGTTAAACCTTAAACAAAATCTAGTAAGTTGCCTAAGGTTCTTTTTAATCCTTTTGTCTTGTTCTTTTTAAACCCAAATTGAAATGTATTGAGTCCTACAAGCATGAAAGATAGCAAGTCCTTAGAGAAGGGATTATAATTTCTCCCAAAAGTGTTTAAAAACACTTGATGCAATGAGATGATGATGTCATAGAAGTATTTGTCTTTGTCTCCCTCCTTCACCTTCGATTAAGCCAACCTACAAAAACTAGTTAGAACTACGAAAATAGAGGTCAAAAATGAGTTAGTAATCACAAGAAACCAAAATGAAAAGACACATGTTAAAATTAAATTGATTAGTGCCTTTTACCCAACTCCAGCAGTGCAATCTACATATGCGGCACAATTTGAAGAGGTCAGCGGTGCTATATGGCATTGCTAGGATTGACAATGGCATTCTGTAGCAAAGTTAATGAGCACAATTGGGGCGCTATCCTAAGCAAGTGGCATAGTTTGGAATTTGGAATCTTGGTGATGGAGAAATGGTCAGGTGTCGCAGTTTATAAATTTGAATTTTTGGGTGGGAAGACCTCAACAGCAGAGTTTGGAGTTTGTAGCGTCGTTGTATGGCACCACTAGACTAGTAGTGTCATTGTATGGCGTCGCTAGACTGATAGCGGTGCAATTTCCTGTAGGCATAGAAATGTCAAGAAAACTACAAAATTTTGGAAAAAAACGTGTTAATTTCTTCCAATCGGCCCTCCTTCTAGTGCCAAAATGTGAACGTCGATTAGAGACTTGCATAAACACAACAAACAATCACACGATTAGATTCATATACAAGTTAAATCAACATTCCCCATAGAATTCATTTACAATGCACAAAATAGGATATAAATGAAGAACACAACAAAGAAAGCTATGAAATCCTATTAAATCAAGCAAACTCTTAATCCCATGGGGGAATTGGTGCCATTTTGATATGGAAAATGGCCCTTTCCCAATCCCTTGTAAGATTGATGAAGATTTGTTGGTGATTGAAGCTCCTTGATGAAATTTTGGCATAACCTAGCTATGAAGCCATGAAAGCTATGAACACTAGATGAAATGGATGAAATTAGCTCTAAATATGAGGATAGTGATTTTTCAATGAAGTTGTGGCTCCAAAATCCAAATGAGAGCCTCTTATTTATAGATGAGAATGATGGAGGATGAGGCAAAATGGATAAATGTGGGCTAAAAGACCAACCAATAGCATGAAGCCAATTGTCAACATGTGAGTGGACAAAGGTGGAGCACATTTTGATGAATGTGCCAATAAATTATATTAGGTGGAATTTCAAATTTATGAAATGACATGTTGGAGGGAGAAAGAAATGAATTAAATGCCACTTGGTTCAATGCACAAGGACATGTAAAAGATATGGAATACCTTGTTGGAAGGAAAAATCCCTTTGGAGGGATTTTCAAATTTCAAAGAATATTCCCTTTTGATTCCATGTTGAGAGAAATTAGAAGATTTAATAAATCAAAAGAAATGATTTGTTGAGCAAGTTGCAAAATCTTGATAATGGGAATGATTAAGATTAAATTTAATCAGGATTTGATTAATTCAAATAGAGATTAGTTGATGTGACAATTTGATTTATATTTTTGGAATGATTTAAATCAAAATGAGAGGAATATGATTTAGATTTAATTAAATAAAGATTTTGATTTATTTAATTAAAAAGGAGATGATGTTAGATTAAATTAAATAAAAATTGATTTATTTAATTTAATAGAATGACCTTAGAGATTAATTATATAAAGTGAATTATTTAATTAAAGGGAAACTATAGAAGCTAATTAAATAAAATGATTTAATTAATTAACAAGAGATGATGACTTAATTAGATAAATAATGATTTATTTAATTAAGAGGCAAAATGCGATGAATTTAATCAAATAAGGGATATTTAATTAAATGGTTACAAGATGATGAGATTTATATCATATATATATAGCAGTATATATATATATATAATATATATATATATATATATATATATGTATATATATATATGTATATATATATATATATATGTATATATATGTATATATATATATATATGTATATATATGTATATATGTATATATGTATATATGTATATATATATATGTATATATGTATATATATATGTATATATGTATATATATATGTATATATGTATGTATATATGTATGTATATATGTATATAGACACATATGTGAACATATATATACATATACATAATATGTTTAATTTCGTTATCATTTATAAATATATATATCCAATGCAGGTACATACATATATGTGTGTGATATATATCAAATTGGTGTTTTAAATGCATATGATGTATCTATGCATGGGTATGTGAAGTTATTCCTACTTTTATATAGGCATGCATGTATACATTCACTATGCTTGAGTATTGTTTCCACTCACACACACACATATACATTCTATATATATATATAATCATTTATTCACAAAATACATGAAGAAGAACTCAAACTAATTAAAGAGACTAATCACATAACTTCAATAAAGAACATTCATAGACAAGATTATAACATATTCTAAATCATACTCAAACAAGGCTAAGGATAACTTACCATTTCCTAAGCTAATGACTTGACTCGACCAAACTAAAAGTGAGTGTATGAAAGCTCAATTAGGTCTTATTAAGGGGTACTAGACCAAGCCCCTCTCCTGAGTGATACTCCCCCTCTCTTCTGGAGGCTTGAACATTTTCTTGCATACAACTTAGCACATAATAGTAGTAGTTAGCCATTCACATGAAATACACTTGCATCATAAAACATTTGTATCAAAAAAGAACTAGAATATTCTCATTACAATACACATTGCATTTCATCAATATAACATAATTACTCCTTTAAAAGTATTAACATCTTAATACCTATTTTAGTAAATTTCATAAACATATTAAAGTCACAAATTGTATGTATAGTCATATTTACTCATGAAGGTGAATGTAACTTGGTAACACTAAGGCAGGGTGTAACAATGGGGTTATGTTTAGTGGGCCTTGTTAGTTCTATCTATATTATTCATTATGAGGTTATTTCTCTACATTATACTTGCATTATAATAGTGGTATAAAATACCTAAGCTATAGTCAATAAACCTCTACGCAAAAAAAAATCATAGAAACTAGCCACATTTCTAAATCACAAGGATCTAAGTTTTAGAAAATCCCAAGAAAAAAAATTCTAGGTATTTATAAAAATCGTTATCTAGAAAATTTTACCATTATTATCCTCTCTTTAAGTAGATATTTTGGATACAAATTGGCACACCTTTTTAGCTACATTGGAACCATCCTTTAATGGTGAACATTTTCTCCAAGGAAATAGATATTACACTAGTTGATTTATTGGAGGAATTTTAGTCTCACATCTCCTCACATGCCAACTCCTTCACTTGTCTAACTATTCCTAAATCCTTTCATGACCACCTTGATAATACCAACACTAGTTCTCCCTCTAGTAGCAATCCTTAGGGATCCAAACTTGATTTATATGAATTTGATGGTGCAAACCCTGCCAATTGAATCTACCATGTCAAATAATGTTTTGCACTCCATAGTATTACTTGAGGGAAGATGGTCCCTATTGTCTCATTCAATTTGTAAAAGCAACCAATCTAGTGGTATAAATGGTACTACAAGACTAATCTTGAACCTAGCAAGACTAAATTCATAGAGCTTCATTTTGTTCACTTTGGCCTTAGGGAATTTGAATATTTTACAAGAGATTTATCTAATTATGATAACTCTATTCTAAGTTTGATTACTAAACCAAAATTGAGAAACTAGCTAGCTAAATTAAAGGCTTGAAAAATTATTTCCTCACTATTTTTTAAAAAAGTGACCTCAACGAGGAAATTTAGGCTGAGCTCAAAATGTCTAAACCTAAGGATATGATGGTAGCCATGGGTTTAGTAAAAATTACAGAAGATGAGCTATTATCTCAATGCCACTTCTCCAAGTTCACCCCTTTCAACCATAATATAGTGAACTATCTTATCTCCAATCACACCCCATATGCCACATCTATTTAATATATCATTAAAGAAAAAATATAATATCGAGTGAAGCCAGAATAGTGGTTTACAATTTGATGGATGAAGGAAGATTGAGAAAAAATGACCCCATGGCAAAAAAATTGGTTTTAGGGGTTCGCATGAACCTACAAGTTCAACCGAACCATAAAGGGTTTCGACTAAACTAGGGTTCGAGCGAACCCATTAATTACTAGGCCCACATTTCCCGCCCAAAAAATAAAAGGATAAATGCATATTGAAGGGGGTTCAAATGAACCCTGGTTTGCTAGAACCCCCCTGGTTCTAGCAAACCCCCCTTTTTCCTAATTTTTGACTTTGTTCACACAAAAAGCCTAAATTTTTAAGCTTTGAAGCTCAGGTTGAGGATGAAAATGGGGGAATCTTTAGAATGAGGTATCCAATGAATATAATTTTAATATGTTTTGGTTTTATTATGTATTTGTTTTTTTAGTTTTATTAAACATAGGTTTTTCACCGAAAATGAAGGTCTTTGTTTTGCACATGTGGAAAAATAGCAGATTATCAAAAAAAAATTGAAAAATATGAGTGCACCAGATATTGAAGTCCTTGATCCAACAAAAAAAAAAATTGAATTTCGATATATACAAAAAATGTTACGCGTTATACAGTCAAGCTATGTTTGAATTATCATTGGTTTGACTTCGAAACTTGATTAAAGAAAAAATATTCAATTAAAAACTATATAACCAAGTGGAAGCACTAGATATCAAAGTCACAAATGTAAATTTGAAAGAATTAGAATTTTATTCTTCATGGAAAAAAAGTTATGCATTATACGGTGTGCATCACTTTTTAAAAATGTTGTTTTCTGAAAAAAACAGTTTTTGTGGGAGATGGAAAAATAAGTGCAATATAATTCCAAAAAAAATGAAAAAAATATTTTTAGAATCTATAGACAAAATTTGACGACTCTAGTTTGTATCATCTTCAAATTCCTCGCGGTTCAGCTGCTATAGGTGCCTGAATGTGAAGATTTAGTTAAAAATAAAAATTCCAGTGTCCAATTTGGCCAAAAATTGTAAACCACTATTGTGGGATCACCCTAATATCATTGAGCTAAAGAATTAAATTATAATTGTGATAAGAAAATATATCCCTATGCAACATTGTGTTAAATAAAACCTTTATTTTCTCGATTTTCAATCTCCACCCCACACAAATGAATGGGAAGATACCAAATAGTCTTAGAAAGAGGATCCATCCTTGGTTAATGATACATCTATTGATGATATTCTTGAAATCCATGCATGAATTGGCTAGAATCACAACTCCACATAATTTGAAGGTCAATTTTTTTTTACTAAATATGCTCTCATAGTTCTCATTATTTTTGGTAGCACTCATAATTTTATCATCCCCAAATTAGCCAAGAAAGAAAATTGTTTATCTACCCTTGCTTTAGCTTTGAGGTAATAATGGTCAATGGTGAAACCATAACTTGTAAGGGTAAGTGTCAAGATGTTTGAATCTCCATGGAAGAATAAATTCTCAAATATGGCATGTTTACCCTTCCTTTTGGATGTTTTCATATTGTTTTAGGAACCTAATGAATCCATACGAGCTTGGTCATATCTTACGGGAATTTTATAATCTCTTGATTTAATTCAATGATAATTGCCAACACAACACCTTATGAGGCCTCACACTAGCTTTTTTAATTCTTTAAATCTCTCATGATACAAAAAAGTTACTAAGAATGGATCTCATGGGATTATTTCCTAGCTTTTTTCTATAATCTCATAAAATCATCTATGTCTCAACCATGCAAAGATCTTTTGAAAATATTGTATCTACATGTAACTACATTTTTTGAACCCACTAGCTTACCACCATGCCATCTTAAATATCAATAAATATAACTTATAGCTAGGAGTACACCTTCAAATATCCACCCATACCTATACCCATTTTCTCAAAGATTGAAATTTAGAAGTTAACACAAGAATTCATCTACTAAGGAGTCTTTGAAATAGCATGACTCCTTACTCCCCTCTAGTCATATTGGTGCACAAAAAGTATTGTTCTTGGTGCCTCTATATCAATTTTCATGAGATAAAAAAAATCACCATCAAAGATAAATTTTTAATTCAAGTGATAGATGAACTCCATGATCCTTATTTTTTCTCAAAGCTAGATTTATTGTATGTCTATAATTATATCTACATCAAAGATGAGGGAATTCAGAAGACTACTTTGCACACTCATGACGGTCATTATTAATTTCTTCTCATGATATTTAACCTCACCAATGCACATCCACATTTTAGAGTGATGAATAATATTTATTGACCATTCCTTTGAAAACTAATCCCATTCTTATTTAATAAAATCTACATTTATAGTTGCACTTATAAAGAGCACCTATTGCATGTAGACCACACCCTTCAAATCCTTGCTACTAAATTCTAGACTCTATTTCATACACATTAAGAAAATTGACTTTCAAATAGTTTTTAAAAAAATGAGGGGGAAGCATGCTCAACTTTTTAGTTTTTAGGATGTGTGTACTTTGAAAGTTGTAAAAAATCATATATTCGTTAAAAGCCCAACAAAAAATTATGCATAAACTATGTGATATCAATTATTTCTATTGAAGTAGTTTGTGAAACATTAAAAAAATCAACATTTTAGGGGGAATTCAGATGGTGCTATGTTCTTTTTTAGAAAAAAAAATTAGAACTTTGTGTGATCCCCATAGTTGCACCTCTTAATATCCACCATTTAACAAAAAAATATTAATTTTTAAACTAGATTATGAGAACTATGAATCTTGTTCTTGCCATATCCTTAAATTTTGAGTGTAACTTTATCTTCAATTTATTATCCAAGACCAAATTTATTGTTTTCTAAAAAGATGACCAATTTTGACCTCATTTTGGTTCCCCATTTCCATGCACATACCCCTCATTGCATCCATTAATTTTTTCCATATCTTTTTTCAAACACTTTTCTTTAAAACTAACCACCATAACATCATTTTTTTTAGAGCAACAAAACTCTTCTCCTGAGAAATAGAAGTGGGTCACTAAGTTCCTTGGTTATGAATATTAGATTGCCTATAAAAAATGGCCAAGAAAATTTTATATAATAAAGAATCCTCTCAACTACATTAATATAGTACAAGGTGACCAATCCAAGATGAATTAGATCTTTTTTTAATCCCTCTAAACACCTTAAGAATTAATGATATAGCCTTGATATAGAATCTTAGCCACACCAAATTTACATTTTTTTTTTTAAAAATAGATTTTTTTATTAAAAACGTAGGGTTTAGGGGCCTAATCCCATACATCAACATAAAACAAGCCTCACAACTAGCAGATCAAACCGAAACAAAACAAAAAATATAAAACAAGCCTTCTAGCCAACATTTAAAACCAAAACTAGGCCAACAAGCCACCCACAAAGCACAAAAAACAAGAAAACTAGAGAGGAACAACTCAAGAACCAAAGCTTGCACCCATCAACTTTTCCTCCAAAGGCTCACTAAGTGAAATAGAGACCTCCTTAGGAGAAAACTTCTTCCTGCATTGCACAACAGTCCAAGAAGAAGCAAAACCAAGGTTTGAATCTTTTAGGGAAGAAGGTGGAGAAGCCCCTTCAAAAGAGCTAATAGGTGGAGCAACAAGAACATTAGGTGGAATTTCCAAATACAAAACTAAAGCAGCCAGAACCATGGTAGAGACATCTTTGTCCAAAATAGTAGCAATAGGGGCCTTAGGGGAGGCACCACGCACAATAGTAGAAGCAACTTTATCCAAAATCTAAGTAGCAAGATCCATAGGATGGGAATCATTATCAACAATAGTCACTTTCTTATGAGCAGAAGGAGAAGGAGGCTCAGAATCCTCACCATATGAAGAAGAGGAATCATTAGGGAACCCGGTAAGATGGTCCTTGAGGGTATTCTTCCACCAAGTAGAGGAAGAAGTAGGATGAGAGCCATAAGAACATTCATGAGCCAAGTTTCCAGTAGTAAAAAAATGTTTACAATGAAATCATGGGATTCCTTCGTAATCCACAAGCAGAGACCAAAACCAATCATTAACTTGAAGCACAACCTCACTAGGTAGTTCCTAAGATAAATCAATCTCCACCAAAATCTGAGCATAAGAAGTGTGAATGAAGTTCTTGGAAGCCTTGAATCCACTTTCAAAAACCTACCAAGAGCATTACCTATGCTTTGAAGAGTAGAGGAGCCCCAGAACTATAATAGGAGATAAATAAATCTTACCCAAATAAGAATAATATCAATGAGTTCCTTGAAAGGGTTGAAGGAGTGAACCCAAGTCCTCAAAGACAAGGGATGAGAATCCCAAAACCATGGACCATGATCTAAAAATTTCCTACCTATCCTTAGTAGAAGTAAAGCCAACAACAAAAAAAAACCTCTGGCATAAGGATAAATTTCAATCCTACCTCTGACTGAGGGTTTCTAATGCTTCATGATCTAGAGGTTCAGATCTGGGAGAGAAGGCCACAAACGACAGAATCTACAAATTAGTCCCATTTTGGAGAAATAATCAATGCTAACACAAACCCCCTGCCCGAAGGAGATTACGTGAGCAGCAATGGCACACTTTAGCAGGTGCAAAGATCTCACCCCCATATCAAAAGGCCTCACAACATCAACAAAAGACCTAGTGACCCCAACAAGAACAGTTGGAGAGCCCACAACCTTACTCGCAATAGGAGAAACTTTTGAAGCCACCACCACAGGTTGTAGTAATGGAGCAGAAAAATAAACAACTAGCTCACATTCTAGTGAGACAAGCTGCTGCATAGGAGAGCGAGAGGCAGGGAAGCTACTGGAGAGTCGTTTGAAATTGACCATGTTCAAAAAATGCAGATGGGCAGGAGAGCGGGCATTCCATCACGGGAGTGCATTAATATTTCTTTTATGTTATTGCTCTTACATTTCCTTAAAAAGATTTTATTGCTCTAATATATCCTATATTGTATCTATGTGCTTCAAGTGATCTTCCCATGTCTAACTATAAGTCAAAATTTCATAAAATAATTGCCTTCTAAATATCTAATTCATACATGACTAAAATATATCTAATGCATTTCTTAAATTGAAAAGCATGAAAAAAAATTCAAAGTGTCCAAAGTAACACTTTGAATGATATCTTATGCTTATCCTCATCCCTTAAAACAATCTAATTTGACATTATAATCTCATCAATATTTGAGAAATATTTAAAGGTACATGAAACACTCTAATAAACTCTACAATTTCTTTAAAAAAATATAAATTCTCCAAGATGAAATGTTTGAACAATGAAAAATATAAATTGTGTGTAGGAATAACAAATTATACAATTTATTTTGTAAAATATCTAGGCACTTCAAAAATGACATGTTTCAACAAAGACAAAGATAAAATATGCATAAGACTATTTTTTTATTAATTTCTTTTGAAAACTATTTGGGTGTTGTTGATGGCTAGTTTCAAATACACATAAATTTAGGTAAAGAACTAAATTTACTTCATCTTTACTTAAAAATAATAATAATCTTGTGGATGAAGATTGACTAACTCAATATTTATATCACTTGTTCATGTCATTGCAAGATAACTTAGGGACCATTGTGAACTATTATCATTTAAGGGGCTATGTTGGTTTTCTTTCAATTTAGTTGACAACATTGTTAGAAGTATCACTTGATCAATTACTTTTAAATGTAATCATGCATTCCTTTAATTAATTTAAAATTTCATCAATCTTATATGTTGTTTTAATATTTGTTGTCCAAGAATGAATACCCACTTGTAAATTTTAATTTTATATCACTAGCTTCCAAGATTTTAGATTTAAATTGTAGGTAATGATGAATTCACTAAGTGACAAACCTTTAATTTAATTTCAAAATTAAACTTGAGTTCCTGAGTCCAATATGATTGATGTAATTTTGAAATAATTCTTGAATACAACTCCCACATCTCTTTTCCTATTTCATACCCAAATAGCAATGGAAGCGAATTGTCATGGAGAGGATTTGCAATGAGTGATTTCATTACATGAGCCATTATCTACTTGATGGTGGTTAATCTTTGTGTTTCTTTGAAATTTTCTTTTATTTGGTTTATGTTAGTTTGAGTATAAGTGGCATGCCATTATCTATTTGATGGTGGTTAATCTTTGTGTTTCTTTGAAATTTTCCTTTATTTGGTTTATGTTAGTTTGAGTATAAGTGACATGCAATATGCTTTTGAAGACCAATATTTCCAACCTTGAGTTTATAGTGGTAATATCTATGTAGGAATTATATATCACTTGGATTAAATATTTTTGAGATAAAATCACCTAATTTCCCTCTTTGGCAATAAAAATATTAAAAATTATCCACTATTTGTACATTCTTCTTACATATCATTTTTATATTGTTTTCTATAGTATATATATATATATATATATATATATATATATATATATATATATATATATCTACACAGGTTGTAAAATTAGTTAAGTGATGAAAATGTAGTTAGCTCCAAAAGCATTGAAATTAAAATCTGGTTTATTTGTGTAACCTATAGATTGACAATGTTTGAATCCTCATTATGATTACCAAAGAATGAATATTATAGTAAACACATAAAAATTAATTGTGAGCAACCATCGTAACCTAATTAATGCTTGATGGGAAATTATTCCCATCAAGTTCAATATCTATGTAGTACATGCAAAGAAACAATTTTGAAAAGGTAAATATATGGTTGAGAATGTGTAATTATCTAAATAAGATAAATCATGGGAATAAATTAGAAAAACATATTTATGCAATTTTATCATAAAAATATAATAAAAATTCTAAGAAGAATGTATCATGCAAGAGGGAGATGTTAGACATACTATCAAATTTGTTTCCCTTTTAATGAGTGGTAAAGTTGTATCAATAATAATTTGAGATGATTTTAATGTAGATTTGGGTGATCCCATAATAGTGGTTTACAATTTTTGGCCAAACTGGACACTAAAATTATTATTTTTAACTAAATCTTCACATTCGAGCACCTATAGCAGCTAAACTATGAGGAATTTGAAGATGGTGCAAACCAGAGTCTCTTCAAATTTTGTCTGTAGATTCTAAAAATATTTTTTTCAAAATTTTTGGAATCAAATTGCACTTCTTTTTCCATCTCCCACGAAAATAGATTTTTTTCATAAAACAACATTTTTAAAAAGTGACGCACATCGTATAACGCATAACTTTTTTTCCATGAAGGATAAAATTCTAATTCTTTCAAATTTAGATTTGTAACTCTGATATCTAGTGCTTCCACTTGGTTAGATAGTTTGTTATTGAACATTTTTTCCTTAATCAAGTTTCAAAGTCAAATGAATTACAATTCGCATACAATAGATAACTCGAACTTTTTTGTATATGTCAAAATTTTATTTATTTTTTTTTGTTGGATCAAGGACTTCAATATCTGTGCACTCATATTTTTAAAAAAAATTTGATAATCTTCTATTTTTCCACATGTGAAGAACAAAGAAATTCATTTTCAATGAAAAACCTATGTTTAATAAAACTTAAAAATAAATACATAACAAAACCAAAACATATTAAAATTATATTCATTGGATAGATTGTTTTGAGGAATACCATAATCATTTGAAATAAATTTTAAATTAATTCATTTGATCCCCCAAAATATAAATCAAAAGTGATTTTTATCAAGATTTTGATAGGTGTAAAGGAGATGCATTTATAGGTATGGTTTAAAACTAGCGAGGTTCTATCCAAGGGGGTTTGATCTAAGGTGATTTGATCAAACCCTCTTCAATTGGAATCCTTAAAATGGAACTTTTTAAGGCTTAAATCATTATATTTTCTAAAAATATGTGATTTTGACAGCTAAAATTCATTCCTCTCAGGAATTGTAAACCACTATTATGACAGCACCCATTTGTGTATTGTTTTTGCAAACATTCATGTCCTAGGTTCATGAATTTTGTTCCTAGGTAAAGTAGTTGACATATCTACAAAAATAGGAGGCTACTGGATCTACCTTTCCTTCATGTTATAAAGTTGCAATGGTCTTAAAAAGTGAGAGCAAGTCATCTCATCTACCTCTCTTTGTTTTTGTTAGTGCTCGACATATAAGAGCCACAACTAATTCTAGTTATTTTTATCATTTATGGTGATTAGCAATAAATCCCAATAAAAATGGTTTGGATATTTGCATCCATAAAGAATAATTTCTAACAATCACTAGGGGAGATTGCCCAATAGTGGTGTGGGTACCAATAGTTGTCATAGTACATGTACATTCAAAGCCCAATATTTTAAAAGTATGGAACTAGTAATTGTAAGAGAGGACCTAATAGTTTAACAAAAAATGCCCATTACATTCAAAAAGCAACAAATCATATGATGCCACATTGGCACACTAAAAAATATGACTTAATGCACCACTATTGGTATAACTTTTTTTGGGGGTCTATTATGACCCCTCAACAAAAAGCATGTTGATGACACCTTTTTCTCAGTCTATGCGGGTGAAATGAAATATTTGAATTGTCCACATCCCTAGCCACTCGAGGATATAATTTTTTAATGTCAATGTTGCATGTTCATTGGTATGTCGACCCATAAAGTTAGGGTGCACCACTATTGGGCCCTCTCCCCTAGAGAAAAAATCAACATTGGAAACATAGACTTTTAGGGTCTTATCTCCACAATAACTTCACAAGTTCAAAGATGGTCAGATTTTAATATCATTTGCATTCTCTTTCCAAATGTATGCAAATATTCAATACATTTTTTATATAATCCCATAAAAGAATGAGAGAGATTGTCTAAAAAAATATTAAAAACACATAGAAATCTTGTTCATCTCAATATATTATGTATGAAAAAAATTGATGTATGTTTATCTCAATATATATTGTAAAATTAAATCTAACAAGATTAAATAAAATAAGGCAACCTTAAATCCTATTTCTATTTGATATTTTAAAAAAAAAAATAACATAATTTAATAGATTAAACAGATTCAAAAATATATCTAACAAATTCTACAAGTTCTTTTAAAAAAATAATTTGGTGTTCATTAAATTTTTAGATCTAATTGTTAGTAAGTAGAAAAAGAACATAGAAACAAATGACATAAATGAGTTCTATAGTAAAATATTCCAAATGCAAAGACTAAAATTGCATGCAAGACTTTTAACAAATTTTACAATTTTTTTTTTTAAAAATTGTCTACATTAGAATTAAATGTTCTAAAGAAAAATACTAAAATTATATGCAAGACATCGACACATTCTAGATTTCTTTTGAAAACATCTACATGCTCTTGTATGAAATGTTCCAAAAATAAAGACTAAAATTGCATGCAAGACTCTTAACAAATTCTACAATTTCTTTTGAAAAATATTTGTGTGCATTAGAATTAAATATTCCAAAAGGCAAAGACTAAAACTATGTACAAGACATTGACTCGTTCTAGATTTCTTTTCAAAAAATCTACATGCTCTTGTATGAAATGTTTCAAAGATAAAGACTAAAATTGTATGCAAGTATCTACCAAATTCTATAATTCTTCATACAAAATATCTGAGTGCTCTAAGATAAAATTATTCAACAATGATAAAGATTAAAGACTAAATTGCATGCAAGACTCTAACAAATTCTACAATTTCTTCTGAAATATATTTAAGCGCATAAAGATGAAATCTTTCAATAAAAACAAAGACATAAACTTCATGCAAGACTAACAAATTAAAATCTGAATACACTCCAAAACAAAATATTTCAACGAAGACTAAAATTACATAACAAATTCAACAATTTCTTTTAAAAAATAAATCGTCCATGATAATGAGAGATTCTACCAACTCTATAAAACTTGACTGGAGACGTATAATAAGTGGATGTGGTTTATGCAGAAAAGAAAAGAGTAGCCGCCCATGGATGTGGGCTAAGTGTATGTATTGTAAAGCTTTCAAACGGTGACTTTACACTATTATTTGTTATCAGCCATCTTTTCAAGTACGTTGGCAACCTGCCAATTGACTTAGGTAACATTTAGGGGTTTGAAAGTTAGTTGGACTAATAATTTGAGAGGTGGTATGAACTTAAGTTTTAAATTATTATGATGCCACCATATCAAAGGATGGGACAGGTTTAAGATTTCTAACTTTTTGAACTTAGGGTATTATAAAGATTTAAATATTTGTAAGAAGGATATTATATCAATATATCTATAAAAAGAGATGAGGATATCAAGTACAACTATACAAAAGTTTATGCCTTACAATAATTATATATGTAGGTGAAATAAGGATATATTAATAATTTGCAAATGTTCTATTCGAAAAATAAAGAATCATGATTATACTCTTCCTTCCACTTGTGTTATCAGGAAGATTATTATTAAGGCGGCTACTTCTATGAGGTGGCTAGGCATTCTTTGTTCCTTTACTTGTACCAATTGTGTTTTCTTCCCATTCTTTGGTGGAGTGGTTTTTTATGTTACCATGGAAGGCCAAAGGTTGAGAGTGGAACCTATGTCTTGCACTGCCCTTAAGAAGAATGTGGAGCTATGGGAAATTTTTGAAAGGGGTTGTTTACCACTTCCCACTTTGTGATGAGGGGTTACGATGACTCTCTCACTTCTCAGTTTGTTAACTCTTGGAAGAAGGGTTTTGTTATCATTGGTAGTGTCAACTCTATAGTTACAAAAGAGCTCATAGCCCATGACATTGGCCTTAGCTATGAGGGAGCAAGAGTCAAAAGGATTAGCAAGACTACTTATCAAAAGTTTATTGAGGTGTTCTTGGAAGAGAGGAAAAAAAAAAGGCAACAAAACGGGTACAACATAGAGGTCATTTCAATGCCTTAGCATATGGTAAGTTTTCACATTATGAAGTATTTTACTTTGGAAGGGAGATTTGGTACCATTCATGGGTACCAATTCCCCTTGCCTAATCATCTAAGACATGCAAATTTAATTAGTGTGCCTTTTTATTTGCTCTCATCATTTGAAAAATGTGTCACTAAGGGGGCTTACCCTACATTATGCCAAGGGTTAATTCTAGCTCTATACAATTGTAGTCTAAGTATTTCTCTTTCTTCTAACCCCCATGTTAACCCTAATGAATTTGTGAATCTTTTAAAGGGAATTCCTTCTACTAGTAGCCCTTCCCTTGGAAATACTAAATAAACGGTAAAAACCTTTTTTTGATTATTAAACATGACAACCTTTTTCTTAATAGTCCTAGTTATGTTTAGAAGGGAAAAAAGAAAAAATTGTATAGTGATAGCCTACCAAACCCTACCCCTTGGGAGAATGATAAAAGTCCTGTGTCCTCAAATCTTACTCCTTTATCCAAAAGAAAGGCTTCCCCTACTATTGATTCCCCTCTAATTAAGTCTCTACCTAGGAAAAAAATTAAGAACCTTGCCAAGTATAAAGATACTGGTACTTTTATCAAAGAAAAAGGAAAAAACAAGAAGGGCTCTAAGACTATTAAGTGTAAAAAGAAAAATGTAAAGAACGAAAAAAATAAAACCATGGTGGATTTTTCTATTTCTATCTTAGATGAGGAGGGTTCTAGAGATGTGTATAAGGATCACTCAGGGGGAAGAAGTTTTGCAATATTGGCTAGGGCTATTAGAGGTGCAAAAACTCTATCTAATAATAAGAAGAAAAACATTGAGGTGGGTTTTAGGAAGTTAATGAAGAAGATAAAAAGGAATCTCTTTCTCTATTTGAGCCCTATTATATCTCTGAGAAGGATGTTGTCTTTCCCCAACTCAAGATGATGTTGATGATTCTCTTTCCCTCTCCCCAAAGAATGTGCTTCATGAAAATTCCTCTAGTCATTCAACATGGAGATGACTATCTATGGAAATGAGGATACTAATGTTGAAAATGCTAGGGAGGAGAATAAAAAGTATGATAAGAAAAATCTGAAATAAGATCCCATGTATAATTATTATGCTAGGATATAAGACCTTCAAACCAGAGTTGGTAACATTGAGATGGCTCAGGAAGATCAAGTGCAAAATTTGTGAGAAAAATTGAGAGAATAGTACAAAATAATGAATTTGTATCAAAATAGGTTGATTAAAATAGAGAAATGTTTTAATGACCTTTCCAAAATTATTGATTTTATTATGAAGACTTGTTGTTGATTGGGGTGGTTACTTGTTGGTGGTTACTTTATTATCCATTGATACTTCTTTATCAAGTGTGCAACAGTTGAAATTACTACTAGATTCTTTTAAGGAGTACTTTGTTCGTCTGGAAGAGAAGATTGAAAGGGAAGCAACAAAGAAGTTGGATGATAAGAGGCTAGCTGATGCCTCAAATAAGTGTGCTACTACTCACACCAAGTTACAAGGCAACTTGAAGGATGTTCAAAAGTGTTTGGAGGAAGCCAAACAGTTGTTTCAGTTTTGTTTGAAATGGCCAATATCTACAAAGAGCATAAAGGATCAAATGGACTCAATTGAGTCTCAAATTGCTCAGGCCTCTAGTGTGTATGATCCAATAAATAATGGGGATGGAGCAAATAGAGGGGCCATTGAAAATTTGCATGGTCAATTCCTCTTATTGTAGGAAAAAAAATAGAAAATCATAATGCAATGTAGTCATCTCCAAGATATGGTAAGTGTAAGGCTTACTTCTTTAACTAGAGTTTTAGCCAATGCAGAGGTTGTGCAAAAAACAACAATGCCTAGTTCTCTGAAAGGAGAAGATCTCTATATGTAATTTAAAAATCAAAGTTACATGTTGGCTTTCACCAAGAAGGATTGGGAGGCACACCTTGCAAAATTAAAGGTGTCATATTAGGGTATATTACCCTCATCCAATTAAGGTCCACATTTTTTGAATTGTATAGTCAATTTTTTATATCAATGTACATATGCATAGTAGATGGTATTGTAGTACATTTTTTTCTTTTTGGTTATAGATAACATAGATATGGGGAGCTATTCTCATGTAGATAGATCGGTAAGAGGATGAAATATGGATTTACTACACTTTGCCCTTGATGTTAAGGGGGAGTGAAGCCGATAAGTGTGTTACCATCAATGGAAAAGAGGGAGATTGTTGGCAACATGAGCATGATGATGTATGGTTTTTTCATTGATGTCAACCCATTGTAGAAGTGATGATTTTCAGTATGTATATAGTTTGGAGCAAACCAAGTATTTTTGGGAAATTGGCTAAGTGTTTGACTGAGATAGTGATGTAATAGGGCATCAGTTTTGTGGTATGCATTGCTCTACACTACAATATATTGTCATGTAGTTTTGATGTGATAATGGTAGATGTTGAATGATTCTATATCCAAAGTTTCATGGTTTTATGTCTTCCACCGTAGAAGATATTGATGATAGAGTATCGGGCTAAGCAGAGACATAGTTACAGTTGTAGAGCTCATGTTGGAATGCTCTGCATTCCACCACGGATGATCATTGTGTTGTTTGGATTTTAGGAAGTGCTTGAATATGTTAGATGTGTGTGCAATCTAAGTGTCGAGTGCTTTGGTGGTCCATGTGTCAAGTTTTTGGTTGAATAGTTGGTTCATTCAGTTGTTACTTCACTAGTTTTGTTGTGCAGTGCTAACCTAAGGGTTTTGGGGTCATGCGGAACTAAATTGTGTATGGAGTGAAATCATAGGAGTATCTATAGGTCATGCCGACCTCTCTTTGTGAATAACACACTTTGGTTACTTCCACAAGGTATGTATGATGGAGTTTTGAGCCGATAGGTTATGGTGTCACATGTTTCATCTAATTAGGCTGACCTAATTGATGATACATGATTGTTTGCAGAAAATATACATATGTATATATATAGAAGTTAAATTTTGTATGTGTTGTATGAGATAAGAGATGTGAGGTGTGTAGTGAAGTTTGAAATGTTACATGGTGATCTTGTGATAGTGAGGAATGAATTGTGTTAAGTTACTTTTTTTAGCCTAACTAGAACTATATCTTCAACATATAGTAGACACATTATAAGCAATTCAAATTCTGGCAGTGAGCCATCCTTTTATATATCATTTGTAATTTTGGAAGAAGTGATCTTCCTTGGGCAATGATCCATCTGTGTAGTGAGATCCTCAGGAAGTGAGCCTCTTGTAATCTATTGTAACCAGTTATGATATATTGTGAGCTAATTCTCATCGCGGTTTTTCCCTTTCAAGGGATTTCCACGTAAATTCGGTGTTCTTGTGTTGAGTGTTTTAGTGCATACTTTAATTATTCCTTTCCTTTTTCTACAAGTTTAGGGTATGTGCAGATCATGATGGGCCAAAAGTGGCAATATGATGGGTATTTGTAGGGTATGTGGCTGACAACTTTTTACCCAAAATTGATGAAATGAAAAGGGTTTTAAAGGAGATTCTCAGATTTCACCAATATAAATTATGCTTTACTTTGAATTTAATAAATAATTATTATTCATTTTCTATTTGAATTACTTAATTAAAGTGTTGATTGCTAGGCTAATTGAAAACATCTATATCTTTCAAATGGTATCACATTTTTGAATACAAAACATGCATCACATTCTATGCTTCACATACTATAGGATTAAAAAGAAAAATAAATTTCATGAAGTTTTGACCAACTTAAGGTGGTCATACATACGAAGTTTTATATTTTTAAAAAGTTGCAATAAAAATTCACAATTAATTATTTACTTGGAAAAAATTACAAAAAAATATGCATCACATCCAAACATGAGTCCTCTACTTATGTCTAAAATCTTATAAAAAATATTATCATTTTATTGTGTGGTCTAATAAACAACTACTTATTTTTTCCCCGAATTTAAGTACTACTACATTGAAATTTCAAATATTCACCAAATATATTTTTTTTAAAATAAACCTAGTAGTTTAGAAACTAAATTCAATTTTCTATAGATTCTATTCTTACATATTTTTGAAATAATATAGATAACTTATTCAATTTTTTATGTCAAGTTGCCTAACTCTAATTTTTCTTAATTTTTTGCCACTTAAGGGCTTGTTTTTTCCATGATGATCCTGCACATACCCTTTAATGAGATACTTTGTAATGCACTTTTAAGTTAATGAATTTCAAGGAATACTGATTCACCCCCCTCTCAGTATTCTGAGTATTCAACACTTTGTGGTTTCATCATTCCTTCCTTTCAATTATCATTTTCTATAATTGACATTGCCATTGTGGAAGTGGAAAAAATTACATGGGGTTTCACTAAGGCAATCCCCTAAATGGCCCAATATTTTCCCTCTCTTTGAATGTGTAGGTTACAAGTTTGAAGAGGATTGATGAAAGATTGAAGACAAGTTATTCATTGTTGCATTCAAATCCCTAAATCTTGTCAAGCCATAGAGACTCACCTACAAAATTATTCGACAACATTCTGATAACTTTGTAGAAAAAATACATGAGCTCAAATCTACCACCGAAGGACCCCAAAAGTTGAGTAGGACACTCTATAGGGACTTATACACCCCTTGGCAACTATTTCCTCCTGCAATGGTTGAAACCAACTTTTCTAGGTAGGTACATGTCACTCTACACTTCCAAATCTCCCTGCAAGCTATTCTTTCAGTCTGTAATGCCTCATCTTGTAACATAAAGAATGTTGCATTGACTATGATAGTGTAATAATTTTATTTTTTTAAATGTTAACATAAACTTTATTTATGTGAACATTCCCTAAGCTACGCGACGACACACTACTTGTAAATCCCATAGATGACAAAAGTAATTAACATAGCATGCACGTTTAATTTCCATAAGCTTAAGAGCATACATTCATTTACAAATAAATTACATCATTAAAGATATAAAGAACATATATGATTCTTTCATTACATTGCATTCATAATAACATTTACAATACTCATTTTCCAAATGAGGTAGGTCATATAAAAATGTATAATTACATATTACAAATGTTCACCTCGTTAACAATTGAGGAGTGATACATATATAAAGTTTCCATTGATACAAATAAGAAAGTACATATATCCATATACGAGCTCTCCATCCAAGAAGTACTCGTTTCCATGAACATGAACTGGGGACCCAACAGAGTAAGGTGCACGTTCCACCCAACCATGTGGTACCCGTAGGTCCACCCCCCATGCTAGGAGATAGTAAAAAGGTTCCCTAGACATAACCTATAAACCCTAGACAGAAGCAAAACCAAAGACAAAACTATACAAATATCAACTTAACTTAATGGTTACAATGCTTCCAGAACTGAATGATCAAATACACTAAGTTCACAAGGATACTGTTATTATAGGTGGAATGTCATCACAATGTTGCATAGGTTACCCAGGTGTTTCTTCCTAGGTTCTGGTCCCCATCTTGGGTTACCTTGGTAACCTCTTATGAAACTCGGCCCCTTATGCAATCTGTTGTGGAATCAAATATCTTTTAAAATAACAAGATATTGACTTTGCCATTCCAAGCCTTCTCGACTCATTCCCAAGACTGAACTAGCTCTTGAGTCCATGAGCGAGGCTTATTAATCTAGTTAAAGGTTTTAGACTACCTAACACATGTTGATTTAGTTTTCACTGATTAACTAACTCTGCATGAGTTACCCAGGCACCACTTTGTGTGTCAGCCCTCACAAAGAGCCACTCCCCTAAAAATAACACAAGGAAACTAATTCCACTAACTAAGGTAGACAAAGTGCACATAAACTAGCATCAAATACCAATCATATAACAATAGACATCACAACCTGTTTATAGAACCAGGTGTCTAAAAACCAAACAGAATCATGTGCACAACCCTAGCTCACCCGAAATATGAAACCATCATGAAAACAATTCCCTTTCAAGAAATTACATCTGGAAGACTTATATTCTCTTTTAACCCCAATTTTCCCAACAAGAGTATAAAAAAAACAATTTAAAAAAATTCAAGCAAAATAAAAATCTATTATTAGGATTTTCTAAATCTAATCAAATCCATAACATAAAGCATGAAATTAATCAACTGAAATATAATTTCATTTACAAACAATAATGCATCAGCATCTAATTGTTTACTACAATTTCCAAACAACAATAAAATAATTTTCATCTTTCGCTACAAAACATCTTATTTTAAAAAAAAAAATTCATTTCATTCTTCTATTTTAAAGAATTTGCATTTAAAATGTATATATATATATACAATTCTTCAAAATATTAAATTAAATATATATATATATAAAATAAAGTTCATATAATACAAAATTCGCATAAAATAAATTCGTTTAACATAAATTCGAAATAACACAAAATTGAATTTTTTTTAAATAAATCAAATCTTAAATAATGATTTTATTAGGGTTTTATGGGGCTTACACAATTGGCCCATATGGCCGCGACTGTTACACAGCCAACCATGTTGGTTGCGACTGTGCTGGCAGCCTGAGCACTGCATGTATGGGCAACGATTGCTGCCTCCACAGTCGTTGCCCTTCATGGGCGGCTGTGGTGGTAGCCCCTACGCCCCCCTCCAATCTTAATATATTTTTTAATATTCTTAAATCCGAATGAAAATAAAAAATGCGATTTTTTGTATTCCGCCATGCGGATTTAACCCTTACGGAAAATTTTACGAATTTTAACAAAAAAATTACCAAAATAAAATATTATTATATGTATATGTATATACATTATTGTATACATATATATATATATATATATATATATATATATATATATATATATATATATATATATATATATATATATATATATATATATATATATATATATAATTTAATCAATAGATAAAAGATATTATATTTGGACAATTATTTTCAACAGGTTTTCTACAAGAAAGTTTTAATCAAATAACACAAAGGTTTTCAATTTTGGGTTTTCAATTTTTGTACCAAATAAGAATTTCACTCAAAACTAAATTCTCAAATTCTTTTCTACAGTCATCACAAAGATTTCTTTTCCTCAAATTTAACACCAAATTTAACAAAGAATTTTATTTATAAATAAACAGAGATTTCTTATGTTTCCTTTCAAGAATCTTCTATTGTTTAATAAAGCCTTTTGTGTTGTTCTCTGATTTTACTATAAAACTTTGTTTCAAAATTTACACAGAGAAGTAACAAATATCTACATAATATTTTAACAAAAATCTACCGAGAAGAACAGAGGCTTCAATAGAAATTTCTTCTACAGGCAATCTTTTATTTAACAAATTTTAACAAAACTTCTACAAAATAAATTCTTTATACAGGAAATCTTTTCAAAAGATAATAAACTTAATAAATAAACAAATAGCAAAGAAACTGTATTCTTGTAGCTTGAAGAATTGACATATGAAGAAAAAAATTTCCTGTTGCGTGCAACTTCCAAAACCCTTTTCAAATTTCCACTTCCAAAAGAATGCAAATTATTGTACTAGAAATAATCCCAGATCCTCTTCCAAAATTTAAAAAATAAAAACCCAAAAGAAATCCCAACATTTTTCCAACAATTCCCTATTCTTTCTTTCCTTTTCCGTGAAGTCCTTTCTTGCCTTCCCAGTTCTGGCAATATTCTCTCCGAGAAAATCCCCAACAAGAAATTTGCAATTAATTCAACTCACACACATGGAAATTTCAAGAAAATATCTACTAACCACTCACGGATATTTTCTTCCCACCATTATCAAGAATATATTTTACTTTAAAGAATTAAAGAATTCAAAATTAATTTCCTTTTTTATTATTATAATACATATTTAAAATTTCATTTCCCACAAAAGTATTTAATTTATATTTAATCTATTCTCACAATAAAACTAACTTTAATTAATTAATTAATTAATTTAATAAAATAATTTTAATCTCAATGACCAAATTATTTTACCAATAAACTAATTTAATTAATTAAATAAAATATGAAGCTTTTATCTACAATATTTAAAATTAATTTAAATAAACATTAAATTACAAGGAACATTAATCTAACATTAAATTCACAAAATAAACCTTATACAACAAATAATCAAGACAGACACAGACGAAACAACCAAAAATACCAGACCTAAACTGACGACATACAGTGACTAGGTTTAAGGCTAGACTAGGAAAAACCTCGTTACTATCACCCATTCAACATTACCGTTGAGCGTGGACACACTCAGACCTATGAAATCAGGTGGAGTCGGTGTCATGTACGTGCAATCTTGTAATCAGACATATAACATATATATAATCCATGATTCAAAAACACCGTGAGGAGAAAATCACGGAAATCATAGGGCACTCGCAAGTGAGTGATGCAACTCTGTTCTCCACACCAATACAATATCACATCAAACTGAAAAAATAAATATAAATTAATCTACCATGAACATATATAGCAATAACATCTCAAGTGAACATCTATGCTAACATAAAGCATATCAGAAATAATCACCACCAAACAGTGTATCATCACATCACAAAATATATCCACCATCGCTCTAATGTCAACGATCAATACATCAAAACAAAGTACCAGGGTCTATCAAAGTGAAAACATGCTAACAGAAAACATAAGCAAAATGGAGGGGTACTACACAGTTTGTAAATTATCGGGATCTTGCATTTTTTATATTAGGTCACATCTAGTCTAATTAGGATATGTTAGTGTAGGTTTTTTATTTTCCTTATGTTTGGGGTATTTATTTTTTCCTACACATATTATTTAAGCTTGCTTAGGTTTATTAGGTGCGGTTGATATGAGCACACGTGGCGAAATACATCAGCTACATGTGTCACTCTCTCCCCACACATGGGTAGTTGAGTTACACATCATTTTTTGGCTTGTTGTGCCACCTCTCATAACCACTATTTTGTTTTTACCTAAGTAGTTTATGGGGTAGTTGGGTTTCTCACCCTCTTTTGGATTTATGTGCCACCTCTCTCTCGTCTTCATTTGAGGAGGTTATGCCACATGTCTTGTCATTTACCAAGTAGGTGATAACCTCCCACCTTTTATGGGTAGTAGGAGTTAATGCACCTCTTGGATGTATTTGCCCTTATTTTTCTATATATTGAGCACTCTCCTCTCACCTTACGCTAGTTCAGCTGATTCAGCTAGTTCGGTGATCGTTCTATGAGACTGACGAGAGTCTTCTCAAAATTCTCTTCCAGTGTTGTCTCTATTTTCTCTCTTTCAGATTTCTTCTCCATTCTACTATTTTGATTTTCAATCACTTGTTGAGTGGAGTGCATATGATCTACTACCGACAACAGATCCTGTCTCGGTTATTGCAGAATCCAACATGGTATCAGAGCAGGTTTGTCTGGTATAGCTCATTATTTTTTCTGAATTTGTTTTGAGAGATTTGAGACTAATATACTATTGAATTTTTTCTCAAAAAAAACCAAGTATGCTCTTCTCCTGCATCCTTGAATGACCTGGAGAATTAGAACAGTTCAAAGGAAAAATAAACATCTATTTAATCTGGTTTATATATGTATGTGTTCCTGTGAGATCTGGGTGATTGCAGTTTTTTGGTAATATTGGAGGCTTTTTCAGCATTTCTAGAGTGTCCAGAAGGCTTTAGAAAGTCAAGATTGACTTTTACTTCACCAAAATCAGAGATTGGAGGACACAGTAAAAATCAGAGTAAATTTTTTTTCTAAATTTTTACTGGAGCCGTTTTCATTTTGGCTTCAAAATTCCAGCTTTCACTCATTTGCAGAAAAAAATATTTTTAGGTTTTATTCCCAGGGTCGAAAAACCATCTGGGTAGTCATTACATTTTGCAGAAAGTGGATAAATTCTGCAGAAATCAAGTCAAAAAAAGGCGTGAGTCGTTTTCACCGGCAGATTTTGCACTGTTCTTCAAAGTTGCATAACTTTTGCCTCGGGTGTCATTTTTTTGCAAACGAGTATTTGACGGAAAGCTGAAAAGGAGTACTTTCCATTCATGAAGGTATTGATAAGAAAAATTGCATCTTTCTATTAGATATTACTGGTTGAATCTACTGCATTTTTTTTACCTTCAATAAATCATATCTTTCACTTTTTTAATCTATTTTTCAAAAAGAAATAGGTGTAAGAAAGATATTGAAGGGTAAATCACAGCTATAAGGCTTTCTTTTTCAGATTTGATTTCAAAATTAATTTGTATCATATATTGTAATTTTGGCTATAAAGAGCCTTATAAGCTTTGTAATCTGGAAAAGCCTTGTAAAAGCACTAATCATAAAGTGCCAACATTGTAATATTTGGGGGGGTTGATTTTTTATACTAGTGGAAAGGGGGGTGTCTCGTGTGTCTTCTTTCTTCACACTTTTCTTTCTTCCTTGCAATCTTCTTTTCTTCTCTCATGGATGCATCTACACTTCCAGTTTTAACTCCATATAACTATTTTGAATGGAAATCTAAGATGATAATACATTTGAAAAGACATGGATATCATCGTGTTACAATGGGACTTGAAACTGAACCAAAAGATGATGCAGAAAAGATTAAATGGTTCAACAAATGTGATGAAGCCTTTGGTACTCTATGCATGTCAGTCTCTCTCGATCTTCTTTTTCACATTGAATCTTCCACTACACCAAATGAAGTGTGGACTAAATTGGAAAGCCTCTTTGGTAAGCAGGATGAGTTAAGAGGTCATCAGTTAGAGAATGAACTCATAGGGTTAAGTCCTAGTAGTTTTGACACTATACAAGACTTCTTCACAAAATTGAAGGCCATTAGATTGTAGTTAGAACAGTGTGGAATCAAGAAAGATGATAAGCAACTGATCTTGAGTATTCTTTCTAAGCTTGGTCCTAACTATTTTGTATTTGTTTCTACATTCTATGCTACAAAATGTGCCCTAGGTTCAACCTATAAAATGCCTTCTCTAGATGAATTTGCTGCAGAGCTCACTAGGGAGCAAGAAAAATTGGTTCTAATGGGTACAATTAAGCCCTCTAAGTCACATGCCTTAGTTGTCAATCAAGGCACAAAAGAACAAAAAGGCCCTAGTAAGCAAGATAAGAAACAAAAGAACCAAGGAGAGAAGAAAGAAGAAAGATCAGAAATCTACTACTTCAAAAGTAGATAATCAGACCTCTTCATCGAAAGGTGATCAACCTAAGAAGGAGAAGGTCAAGTGTTCTTACTGTAAGAGACCTGGTCATGATGAACATAAGTGTTTAAAGAAGCAAATTGATCACCTTTCTCATCTTCTAGAAAAGAACAATATCAAGGTGCCTGATTCAGTCAAACAGAGTTCATCAAAAGGGTTTTCTAAGGACACAGACAAAAGTAAGAGGAAAGGAAAGGGTAAGGCCCTAGTTGCTGTTGTTTCACAACCAGAGTCTTGGATCATTGACTCAGATGCTTCACACCACATGGCCTCATCAGAGGATAATTTTAACTCTTTGGAGCCATGTTCTATGCCTACCATATTAATGGGTGATGACACTCCTGTTGAAGTGCATGGGAAAGGGTCTGTTGATGTGGGTGAAGGGACATTTGAGGATGTTCTTTGTGTTCCATCTTTGTCAACTAATCTCGTATCTGTTTATCAAATCACTCACACTGGTACTGGAAAGCGAGTTGAGTTCACTCTAGATAAAGTGGTAATCAGTGAAATGCATAATGGGTCTACAGTTGCTATGGGAAAAGCAGATCATCAGTCTAGACTATATTAGTTTTCTCACTTTGTTCCTGACTCTCCTTCAACAGTCTTACTCACTCATGCAAATGAGGTGAGTTGTTTGTGGCATCAACGGTTTGGCCACTTGAACTACTGTTACTTGCAACAACTCAGTCAACAGGATATGGTTACAGGGTTGCCTTCTATTCAATTTTCTGATGGTGTTTTCCAAGGATGCATTCTTGGTAAGCATCTCGAGGAGAAATATGATAAAGGCAAAGCTTGGAGGGCTACTCAGCTATTGGAGTTGGTACACAGTGACTTGGCAGGACCATTTCCACAACCATCTTTTAGCAGGGCTAGATATGTCTTGACATTTATTGATGACTTTTCCAGATACACTTGGGTTTACTTTCTCAAACAGAAGTCTGAGGTCTTTGAGCATTTTTAGGATTTCAAAGCTTTTGCAGAGAAACAGTCTGGGAAGTTCATCAAGATTCTGCACAAAGATAATGGGGGTGAATATGTTAATCATCAATTTGAATAGTTTTGTGCTTCAGAAGGCATCAAAATGCAGCACACAGTTCCATACAGTCCTCAGCAGAATGGTGTCACAGAACGCAAGAATAGGTCCTTAAAAGAGATGGCTAATTGTATGATACACTCCAAATCTTTGGCACCTCAATACTGGGCAGAGGCCATCAACTGTGCATGTTACATCCAAAATAGAGTTCCTCACAAAGTTGTAAAGGGGGTAACTCCTTTTCAAGCTTGGATTGGTCGGAAACCCACAGTTAAGCACTTTAGAGTGTTTGGCTCTCTTGCATGGGCCCACATTCCAGTAGAGAAATGCAAGGCTATGAATCCATAGAGCAAGCCTTGCATATTTTTTGGGTATCCAGATGATGTCAAAGGCTATAGGCTTCTCCATCCTACCACTCATGAGTTGTTCATTGAGAGAAGTGTTCATTTTGAGGAGAGCCCTTCAAGTTCTTCTCTTACCACTTCTCCATCCACTATCGGATTGGAGCCTATGCATCATGATGATAGTTCTTCAGAGGATCTTAATCCTCCTAATCTTGATGAGGAGTCTTCTTCCTCCACTTTAGATGATGACAATGATGATGTAGATTCACATTCTCCTCCTGGTCATCATTCAGAGGGTGATGATTCTCCTCCAGACTCTCTATCTCTATCACCTTTGTGGGCTCGTCAAACATTGGAATCAACAGGTGATTGGGTTGGTGATCCATCAGATACTAGAAGAACTAGGTCACAGTTTCAAGAGGATCCTCATCTCTTCGTTGCTTCAGCTTCTGATCCACAGTCTTTTCGAGAAGCTTCAGGTATTCCCAAGTGGGATGCTGCAATGCAGGAAGAGTTCAATTCCTTAGAGAGGAATCACACATGGGATTTAGTCCCTCTTCCTAAAGGAAGGAAAATTGTTAGATGCAAGTGGATCTATCGAACAAAATTTGCAGCAGATGGGTCAGTTGATAAGTATAAGGCTCGCTTGGTTGCAAAAGGATTCTCCCAAGTTCCCGAGATTGACTACTCTGAGAATTTTGTACCAGTTGCTAAGATGAATTCCATCCACCTTGTCCTTGCTATAGCTGCAGCCCATCGTTGGGAAGTTCATCAGATGGATGTGAAGAGTGCCTTTCTTCATGGTGACCTTTAGGAGGAAATCTACATGGAGCAGCCACAGGGGTTCATCTAGGATCCTTCACTTGTGTGTCATCTTCAAAAGTTTCTCTATGGCCTTAAACAAGCCCCTCGAGCTTGGTATGCCAAGATGGACTCTTTTCTTCTGACAGTCGGGTTCACTCGATGCCATTCTGATTCGAACGTCTACATTCTGCAGCAGGATGACACTCACATTTTTGGTTCTATATGTTGATGACCTATTGATCACTGGGGGTCACTCATCCATCATCCAGGCAGTGAAAATTGCTCTACATGATAGATTTTTGATGTTAGACTTGGGTCTCTTGCATTATTTCTTGGGGATTGAGATCACTCAGTCATCTTCAGGTATCTTCCTTGGACAACCCAAGTATGCACTCGACATGGTCTCCCGATTTCGCATGGCTGACTGTAAGCCTGCATCGACTCCATTTTTGTCTGGGGTCAAACTTGAGGCTAAGTGTTCTTCACCTTTGGTTGATGGCACTTTATACCGACAGCTTGTTGGGAGTCTCATCTACTTGACTCATACGAGACCTAACATTTCATATGTTGTGGGCATGGTCTCAAGATTCATGTAGGAGCCACATGAGTTGCATTGGAAGGCAGCTAAACGGATCCTTCACTACATTAAGGGTACTCACAGCTATGGGATTCACTATGCAGCGGGTGTGGATATTGACTTGGTGGGACATACAGATTCAGATTGGGCAGGCGATTCTCAAGATCGTAAGTCTACTTCTGGGTATTGCTTCTCTCTTTGTTCAGGTCCAATTTGTTGGTCGAGTAAGAAGCAGTTTGCAATTGCTCTTGCATCAACAGAGGCTGAGTATAGAGGGGCAGTTAATGCCACCACTGAGGCTATTTGGCTTCAGAATATTCTCACTGAGTTTGGCATTCCATTCAGAAAGCCTACAGTCATCTTTTGTGATAATCAGAGTGCTATACAAATCTCAAGGAATCCAGTTCATCACCAGAGGACAAAACACATTGAGATACATATGCACTACATTAGGGACTTGATTCAAGAAGGCATCATTGATCTTAAGTATTGTTCTACATCAGAGCAGACTGCAGACATCTTCACCAAACCCTTCACAGAGAGCAAGTTCCTTCATTTGCGAGCTTTGTTAGGGGTGCGACAAGTGTCTACTTCAGGAGGGGCTTCTTAGTCCTTCTTTGTACTCTCTATTTTGGGGGGTATTTTCTCTCTCTATTTAGGGGGGGCTATTCCTTTTGATGGGGGGGCTTCTTCTTTTGGGGGGGATCTCTATGTACATGGGTACCTAACATGGCCTCATTTGTCGGGACCCATCTTTTCACCCACCTAAGCTATGCTTAAGGGGGGGTGTTAGTGTAGGTTTTTTATTTTCCTTATGTTTGGGGTATTTATTTTTTCCTACACATATTATTTAAGCTTGCTTAGGTTTATTAGGTGTGGTTGATATGAGGACATGTGGCGAAATACATCAGCTACATGTGTCACTCTCTCCCCACACATGGGTAGTTGAGTTACACATCCTTTTTTGGCTTTTTGTGCCACCTCTCATAACCACTATTTTGTTTTTACCTAAGTAGTTTATGGGGTAGTTGGGTTTCTCACCCTCTTTTGGATTTATGTGCCACCTCTCTCTCATCTTCATTTGAGGAGGTTATGCCACATGTCTTGTCATTTACCAAGTAGGTGATAACCTCCCACCTTTTATGGGTAGTAGGAGTTAATGCACCTCTTGGATGTATTTGCCCTTATTTTTCTATATATTGAGCACTCTTCTCTCACCTTACGCTAGTTCAGCTGATTCAGCTAGTTCGGTGATCATTCTGTGAGAGTGACAAGAGTCTTCTCAAAATTCTCTTGCAGTGTTGTCTCTATTTTCTCTCTTTCAGATTTCTTCTCCATTCTACTATTTTGATTTTCAATCACTTGTTGAGTGGAGTGCATATGATCTACTACCGACAACAGATCCTGTCTCGATTATTGCAAAATCCAATAGGATAATCATTTTTAAATCATTCCAATCCATTTTCAAGGCTCTAAGGATGCAGATCCAACTATAATTGAATCACCTCATGGTTTAAAGCCAATATATTCACCTTGTTGATTTGCATTCTAATGTACCTTTGCAAAAGGACCAAAAAATAATCCTTGGTTTAGGCACTAAACCTAGGGTTCACTTTTTCATATGTTACATTTTGGTGAACCTAACATTTTGACATCATAAACTTTCTAAAATTGGAAGTATTTCAAACCCTAGATCTAGGTTTTACATTGAATTGCTTTGCCTTCTAATATAGGGTTTCATTTTTGCATCATAAAAGCATAAAAAATAAAAAAAGATTACAAATCATATTGCATCATAGGTTGCATTAGGGTTTATCTCAATCATTTAGATCATATCTACATTCAAAATTGCATTCAAAATTGTCTTTTATTGTTGAATACTTGCATTTGAATCACATTGTCTAAAATTGAAGAAATTTTAGAACAACAATTACTATCAAATCAGTTTGTAGATAGAAACAACAACTTAAGCATTAAAAATTTCTAGAACCCTTATCAAGGACTTAGATGCCCTTGGGTTCCTCTATCCTTGTATCCTAGCATTGGCCAAATTTTTCATACTTTTTTGTCTTTGCCTACTCATTTTGTTAGTGTTTGTAGATTTCTAAATTTGATTTCATAATTGCATGCATTTAGGAATCTTTCATATGGTTCAAAAAGTGAAAAATATTGCATTTTTTATTTCAAAATTGTATCAAAATCACCATTTTCAGGTTGTGGCATCTTAGAATTAGTCATTTCTTGCATTTCAGATCTAAAAAAATTGCATCCAAACTTGTTCAAACATCTTCCACATTGTTGCACACTTGCATTTTGCATCACATTGGCATAAATTTAGAAAAATTTAGAAAAATATTCATTGTTAAACATATTTGCAAGCAGACCCAAAATCCTTCAATGGTGCCTTACATAGTCAAATCTCGAAGTTTTAGACACCCTGTCTAGGACTCAGACGGCCTAAGGCACCTTTGCCATGCTATTGGTGACTTAGAAAATTTTTTCACAAATCTATCTTTGTATTTTAGGTTTGTGACTACCTACTGATCTTTGATTTAAAATTATGAAACAATTTTATTATATGTACAAGAAGGGTGTCATCTTGCTTTATTTGTAGAAAATTTAGGAAAATTGTTGCATTTTAGTAGAACAATTGTTTACATCATGTTCTCATTTCAAAAATATTTTTTTCCTTATTAATTCATGTTCTATTGTCAGATCTTGTTAAGAATTTCAAATATTTTTTGTTACAATCATGTGAGAATGAGTTCATTTCTCCCTTGTTATTTTTCATTGATCCCTTTCCCACTATCTCTTTGTTAGTGCCATTTCTGGTTTTCTCATTGCCTAATTGTGTACTCTGGTTTTTCATGACAAAACTTTAGCTATGGGGTGTCTTTCATTTTAGCACGTGGGTTAAATGGGCTCCCACAAGGGTTGAGCCCAGCGTGCTAGCGTTCATCTCTCCGGTGGGGCGGCCTGTGTTAGGGTTTTTCCTGGTTTTTCATTTCACCATTTTTGGGATTTTAATTCAGATCCCCTTTCTCTTTTGCTTGCCTTGGTTTTTATTTCGGAATCAGGGGCGGAACGGATGCTTGAATGAAATTAGAACTTCTCCAATTATGAGGTTCTAATTCCTGTTCACGCATCCGTCCCGGTCCCGATTTCGCGTGTTTGGTGTTCCTTTTTCATTCTGCCCTCCAACGGTCGCTGGTTGTTTTCCTATCCATCTCTTTGCCTGTCTTTTGTTTTGTTTCCTTTGGCGGGCATGAGATCAGAACAGGAATCATTTTTGGAACCTTTTTCATGTTTCATGTCTCAGGTTTTGTCCTGCTCTAGCCCCGCGGCTTCTCTGTCTCATGTCGGTTCTGGCTCCGCCTCCACAGTCTTTTGCGGAGGTGGGAGCGGGATGGTTTTCGGTCCCAGTCCCTTTTGTTCCTTTTGTGCCTCATCTCTTTCCTGGTTCCAGCTCTGGCCTTGTTTGGTTCCCGTTCTGTTTGCCTTTTTTGATTCATTGACCTATCCACCTAGTTCATTTTAACTTAAGTGGTTCCCCCGAGCCCCATTTTCCATTCGTTACTGGCCCCTAGCTACCATTTTACCGGCCCCGCACTGTTTTTGCTCAGACCTTTGGCGCTTGGGATAACCTCTCGGCAATCCCCGTGTTGTCTCTGCGAGGTCTCTTTTCCATCGGCCTGTGTTGGTTGAGGTCGGGGAGATGTTTCCCCAATTTCTTTATGTCTCGCGGATGGACTTTTCCCTTCAGTATGTTGGCGTCCACTCAGGGTGAGGTCTTAGCGAGTTCTATCTTGTTTCCCTGACTTGTGCACTCTGGGATCCCATCGGTGTAAGTTTTGATCTACTGTGGGAGGTCTTGGCGAGTACGATTTGTTACACCGACCGAAAACATAAAGGATAATCTCTTCGACAGGAGTCTGGGCTCTTGGTGTAACATCTCAGCAATGTCATCTTGTTACACTGACCGGTGGTGAAGGATTTATTATTTCGGTGAGACTCTTATTTCAGTATGTGGTCATGGCGATGGGGTCGAGTCTTGCCGACAATGGTTTCGTATGTGGCTTTCGGTGAAAGTCCTTTTTTCTCTTGGCGAACAGGTGTGTAAAGGTTTTCGGCGATGCAATGTGATATCTACAAAGGGTCTCCCCGAGACAAATAAGCTATAGCGACTGTGAACAAGTGAAAGGATTGCTTCGGTGAGAGATGTGCCCTTGTCTTGGCGAATGGATAGTACATAAGAGAGATACATTTCGATGAGGCATTTTGTTTATGTATGGTGTCTCCCCGACCTCTTTTTGTCTTGACAACTATGGAGGCCTTTCTCAACGGTCCGACAAAGATTTTAAAAGACAACCGTCCGATCTCAGTTGATTGACGGCGGAAATTCAAACACGCGTGTTTCAGGGTTTCTGCTATGTTCGTGCGCGAAAGCCTGGAGTATTCATGGTGGCAGATGAGAGGGTTGTTGGATCCACTGAACCAGCATTCATGATGACGGCTCTAGGACAAGGACGGCATGGCTCGAGTATGGGCACCCGGATTCAGTGATGGATTTGACATTGATTGCCTGGCTTCATTCATGCGGGAATGTCTTTCCGACAGCAACCCGACCAGTGGCATTTATAAGACCTGAGAAGTTGTTGAAGGTCACAGCAAGTGTTTTGATTGGTCACAATGCAGTTGGGGTCTGACGTGGCGTGTTGATGTGGCTCTGAGCTGGATGGCGATCCCTGGACTGTTTAAAAGGAATTTTTGAACCATTTGTAAAGGTCTTCGGCCAGATACTGAAATCAGAACTAAAAAGAGTACTAAGTCACAAAGTCAGGTTTTTACCAGATTTTGAGGTCTAGGGTTACAGTCTGTAAATTGTAAGGTTCTTGGATGCATACCAGAACCCAAATGTATTTGTTTAGGTCCTTGAGTCTCTCCTTTGGATTGTACATTTGAATTGTTAATGAAACTGATCAAGGATCATTCCATTAGCCTTTGTAATACTTTCTTGCATTGTCTATTTTGATAATAGCTCATGTTCAAGGAATAGGTTAAATTGCTTTCATCATCTCAAAAATTTATATGTATGATTGAAGGATTTGATAAGTAGTCTTTAAGATATGATCACTAGCTGTGGGATTAATAAGGTTAGTTTCACATAGGCTTTATTTGTCCAAGTAGTCATTCCTTCTGTTTGTAGATTGTCTTGACTCCTAGCCCAATGGATATTGGCACTGATCTAATATACGCTATTTGTCTTCAGGGTTTCAGTTATCTTGCTTAAGAACATTCATTCAAGTTAATGTTTCCTGTTTCATGAATGATATTTGTGTTGAGTTTCATTCTCTGTTAATTTGTCTTTCTCATCCAACGATTTTCCATCTCTTGGATGAGTGTGTACACTTTAACCATGCCTAAGAATGCATCTGCTTAGTTTTATTTGAAGTCTTGTAAGAGTATGCACTAGTTGCTTACAAGAAATCTCAAAGTGTGCTTGAGGAACACCCTCCTAGGTCTTGTAGAGCCCGAAGTGAAGGAGAATGCAATAACTACGTATTGCATCTCGTTAGTTGGCCACCTATCTAGCAAGCATACAAGCATTGAGTGTGGCAAGCTCATAGATGCTTGCTCAGACCTACTGGTTAGTTGTGAAAACAACCAACAAGTTGGTGACTCCACTGGGGAATTTACTCAGAAATTCAGTTATAAAGTGCCATATCAAAAGAGTCATATTGTTTTCCGTGTTGGTTATGTTCAAAGTTTGAAGAATCTCAGGCCTGGAGAAGGCTTTGTTGTAGTTAGCTTGAAATATTTATGGTGCCTGCTGGTGGAACAAGCTCAGAGAAGGACTTATATGTAAGTGAGCTTCATACCATTTGAAGTTTTTTCCTCTGCAAAGAGGTGGCGACTCTGTTAAGGTGAACCTGTTGAAGATTCAAAGAATAGTTCCATGGCTGCAACGTTCTCAGGTATTCTTCGTACTTTTGAACATTTAAAAAAAACTTTATTCCCCTTTATTTGGTGAGATCAAGCACTAGCATCAAGGGAGGTTTGAATGTGCAACTGGATAGTTGTAGAGGGATAGGTTTCATTTGCAAAATGCATTGTTGTCCTGTTTCTCCCTCTACAAGCTATGATACCATGTTGAAGGCACAATCTTGTCTTCATAAGAGGGCATATGATAGTGAAAGATACAGCCCTTTGGATTTTGATAAAATCTAGGGTTACCCACATGCTGCCCCTAGGGGAATCAATAAATATTTACCCAATTTTAAAGGTGGTGTTGAGGAATCAGCATCAAGACATACGCAGTTTTTTATTGATTTCATTGGAGACTGTCAGGTTGAAAAAGAGGATGTGGTCATGAAGCTATTTGTCAGATCTTTAGAAGGTGTGGCCGATGATTGGTTTACTTGCTTACTAGTGCACTCCGCTGGTTCATGGTATCAGCTCAAGACCTTGTTCCTTGATACCTTTGATGATGCTTCATCAGATGATGAAGAAGTTATGTTTGAACAACTTGCAGAAGTGGTGCCCCAAGCCGTAGATCAGAGTTTCAGCCTCCCAAGCCAAGAACCTGAAGAGGAACATTAGTTGGACTGGTTTTTTCAAGAAGGGAGGTATAATCAGCAATGTGATGAGACAATTAAGCAGATCAAGTGCACAAATGGGTGCAGTCTTGACACAAGTCTTCATGAGAAGACAAATGAAGTTGCTAATGCAGGGAGTACTCTAGAGGATATCAGATTTGACTATGAGGATGTGGAGTTTCACTCTCATGAAGGTAATATTTTTGAAGATACCTTACGATATCCTGATTTGTTGCTTGGTATTGCATCTAGTCCAAGTGGAGGTCAAGAAGAGGAAGAAGTGGTTGAGAGGGTAGGTATGAACATTGACCTAATAAGTTGTGAACAAATATCAAATTTGTTAGCCATAAAATATCAAAGGTTTGCACACAACAACTCTAGGTTGTTGTGGGCAACTCATGTCGGTCTTGACGATGAGGACCTGCAGGATGCAGAGTATGATGCAAGTGAGTCTGATGCCCCTTCTAATGGTAATCTTACAGATCATGATGACACTAATTTTAGTTTGAAATCAGATTATGCTTCTAAACCAGAGTTGCTCAATGATGAGCAAGATTGGGGTGATGATGATAGTTGGACAACCCATGAGGATGAGTTAGAGTCCATTGTTGACTCTCATTACCAGCATGATGAAGAACAGAGTCAAGTGAAAAGAGGAAGTGGGAGTAGTAGTTTAAACCATCATTGCACTAACGATGTGCCTCCTCCTACTGAAAATGATACAGAGCAATTGCAAGATGTGTTGAATGGTAAGTGTATCCCTTTGTATACACTTGATGAAGTTTTCACAGAATGTGACAATATGCAGAGCATTGGAGCTAGTTGTTTTCAGCTTCAGGGTAATGTAAATAGTGAATATGACAGCTTGTTGTCACATAATAGTCAGCATTTTGAGGATATGCCTGATTCTCAAATGCATAGTGATTTTGAAAATGTTTATAATGTTGAATGTGCTAACCTCTTAAGAAGTACTAACATGTTTTATTAGGCAAATGGTTGTGATCAAATTGTGTTTTCATGTGGTCTTAACCATCATTCACAGGTCTTTCCATCAAATACAAAATCAGAGAGTCAAGAGGTTGGCAATGATGAAGTTTATTAGATCTAGTTGCTAGTTGAAGTTAAGACTAACCAGAGAACAAGTTTTCACTTGCATAGAGGCAATCCGATACTTGTGTTTGTAGAGGTGCATTCATTTATACTATTGCAGATTGGCAGAGGCAAGCACAAGTTAGGGAATGTCAGCTCATTTAGCAGAATTGTGTTTGATAGAGGTAAAATTTGGCTCTCATTTTTCATTTGGTGGCCTAGTGTCATCAAATGAAATAAAGAATCAATAATGTGACTCTTGAATTGCCTGTTCATGGACAATTCTCGAAGTGGTGCTTCATCTGAAGCATTTCTTTTTCCATGAACATTAGGTTAGGTTTTTGCTTTTCTAGTCGGTTTTGTTTTGTTGTGTCTACTAACCCCGTCCCGTTAGCTCCTGGTCTATTTTTGGCTTTTTATTCTGGTCTGCTCTCCCAGTGATCTGAATTCTTGCTATGCCCACCAGGGGCATACATCCCCAACTGGAGCCTATGTTAGTGCCATTTCTGGTTTTCTCATTGCCTAATTATGTACTCTAGTTTTTCATGACAAAACTTTAGCTATGGGGTGCCTTTCATTTTAGCACGTGGGTTAAATGGGCTCCCACAAGGGTTGAGCACAGCGTGCTTGCGTTCATCTCTCTGGTGGGGCGACCTGTGTTAGGGTTTTTCTTGGTTTTTTATTTCCCCATTTTTGGGCTTTTAATTCGGTTCCCCTTTCTCTTTTGCTTGCCTTGGTTTTTCTTTCAGAATCGGGGGAAAAACGGATGCTTGAACGAAATTAGAACTTCTCCAATTCTGAGGTTCTAATTCCTGTTCATGCATCCGTCCCGGTCCCGATTCTGCGTGTTTGGTGTTCCTTTTTCGTTCTGTCCTACGACGGTCGCTGGTTGTTTTCCTCTCCGTCTCTTCGCCTGTCTTTTGTTTTGTTTCCTTTGGTGGGCGCGGGATCAGAACGGGAATCATTTTTGGAACCTTTTTCATGTTTCTTGTCTCGGGTTTTGTCCTGCTCCGGCCCCGTGGCTTCTCTGGCTCATGTCGGTTCTGGCTCCACCTCCGAGGTCTTTTCTGGAGGTGGGAGCGGGATGGTTTTTGGTCCCGGTCCCTTTTGTTCCTTTTGTTCCCCATCTCTTTCCTGGTTCCAGCTCTGGCCTTGTTTGGTTCATGTTCCCTTTGCCTTTTTTGATTCATTGACTTGTCCGCCCGGTTCATTTTAACTTAACTGGTTCCCCCGAGCCCCATTTTCCATTCGTTACCGGCCCCTAGCTACCGTTTTATCAGCCCCGCACTATTTTCGCTAAGACTTTTGGTGCTCGGGATAACCTCTCGGCGATCCCCGTGTTGTCTCCCCGAGGTCTCTTTTCCGTCGGCCTGTGTTGGTTGAGGTTGGGGAGATGTTTCCCTGATTTCTTTGTGTCTCGCTGATGGACTTTTCCCTTCAGTATGTTGGTGTCCACTCGGGGTGAGGTCTTAGCGAGTTCTATCTTGTTTCCCCGACTTGTGCGCTCTGGGATCCCATCGGTGTAAGTTTTGATCTACGGTGGGAGGTCTTGGTGAGTATGATTTGTTACACCGACTGAAAACATAAAGGATAATCTCTTCGGAAAGAGTTTGGGCTCTCGGTGTAACATCTCAGCGATGTCATCTTGTTATGCCGACCAGTGGTGAAGGATTTATTATTTCGATGAGACTCTTATTTTGGTATGTGGTCATGGCGATGGGGTCGAGTCTTGCCGACAATGGTTCCGTATGTGGCTTTCGGTGAAAGTCCTTTTTCTCTTGGCGAACAGGTGTGTAAAGGTTTTCGGCGATGCAATGTGATATCTACAAAGGGTCTCCCCAAGACAAATAAGCTATAGCGACTGTGAACAAGTGAAAGGATTGCTTCAGTGAGAGATGTGCCCTTGTCTTGGCGAATGGATAGTACATAAGAGAGATACATTTCGATGAGGCATTTTGTTTCTGTATGGTGTCTCCCCGGCCTCTTTTTGTCTTGCTAACTGTGGAGGCCTATCTCAATGGTCTGACAAAGATTTTAAAAGACAACCGTCCGATCTCAGTTGATCGACGGCAGAAATTCAAACACGCGTGTTTTAGGGTTTCTGTTATGTTCGCGCGCGAAAGCCTGGAGCATTCATGGTGGCAGATGAGAGGGTCGCTAGATCCACTAAACCAGCA
Organism: Sequoia sempervirens; assembly: GCA_007258455.2. Taxonomy (NCBI): domain Eukaryota; kingdom Viridiplantae; phylum Streptophyta; class Pinopsida; order Cupressales; family Cupressaceae; genus Sequoia; species Sequoia sempervirens. The sequence goes on from VDFB02379711.1 coordinate 263,597,198, forward strand.
TTCATGGTGACGGCTCTAGGACAAGGACAACATGGCTCGAGTATGGGCGCCCGGATTCAGTGGCGGATTTGACATTGATTGCCTGGCTTCATTCGTGCGGGAATGTCTTTCCTGCAGCAACCCGACCAGTGGCATTTATAAGACCTGAGAAGTTGTTGAAGGTCACAGCGAGTGTTTTGATTGGTCACAATGTAGTTGGGGTCTAATGTGGTGTGTTGATGTGGCTCTGAGCTGGATGGTGATCCCTGGACTGTTTAAAAGGAATTTCTGAATCATTTGTAATGGTCTTCAGCCAAATACTGAAATCAGAACTAAAAAGATTACTAAGTCACAGAGTCAGGTTTTTACCAGATTTTGAGGTCTAGGGTTACAGTCTGTAAATTGTAAGGTTCTTGGATGCATACCAGAACCCAAATGTATTTGTTTAGGTCCTTGAGTCTCTCCTTTGGATTGTACATTTGAATTGTTAATGAAACTGATCAAGGATCATTCCATTAGCCTTTGTAATACTTTCTTGCATTGTCTGTTTTGATAATAGCTCATGTTCAAGGAACAGGTTAAATTGCTTTCATCATCTCAAAAATTTATATGTATGATTGAAGGATTTGATAAGTAGTCTTTAAGATCTAATCACTAGCTATGGGATTAATAAGGTTAGTTTCACATAGGCTTTATTTGTCCAAGTAATCATTCCTTCTGTTTGTAGATTGTCTTGACTCCTAGCCCAATGGATATTGGCACTGATCTGATATACGCTATTTGTCTTCAGGGTTTCAGTTATCTTGCTTAAGAATATTCATTCAAGTTAATGTTTCCTGTTTCATGAATGATATTTGTGTTGAGTTTCATTCTCTGTTAATTTGTCTTTCTTATCCAACGATTTTCCAACTCTTAGATGAGTGTGTACACTTTAACCATGCTCGAGAATGCATCTGCTTAGTTTTATTTGAAGTCTTGTAAGAGTATGCACTGGTTGCTTACAAGAAATCTCAGTGTGCTTGAGGAACACCCTCTTGGGTCTTGCAAAGCCCGAAGTGAAGGAGAATGCAATAACTAGGTATTGCATCTCGTTAGTTGCCCACCTGTCTAGCAAGCATACAAGCATTGAGTGTGGCAAGCTCATAGGTGCTTGCTTAGACCTACTGGTTAGTTGTGAAAACAACCAACACTCTCCTATGTGTGAGGTTAGCTTGGTGAAAGAGAATGCAATAATTGATAATCATGTTTTTTCTTCTCTCGATATCTCTCCTATTTGCAAAGAAGATATCTTGGTGTTAGAAGATCCAATCATTGAGCATCATGAGGATCTTGTTTCTTTATCTCCCCCTAACTCTCCTACTTGGGAAGATATTGTTGGAGAAGAGGTTTAAATCATTGATACATTTATGGATTGCATAAATGAAGATGTTAAGGTGACATTAGATCCCCCCTCGATAGAATATCATCAAGAAGTTAAATCCATTGAGTTTATGAATACATAAGTGGCGATTAGATCTCCTTTAATCATTAGGCCTCCTAAAACTCCTTTTGGGCCTCCTAAAATTCCTCTCATTATTGGACCTCCTAAAACCCATTTTGGACCTCCTAAGAATCCTATAATCATTGTACCTCTAAAAAATCCTTTTGGACCTCCTAAGGGTCCTCTCATTATAGGACCTCCTAAACCTCATGGCCATATCATAAGCTTTGCAAGACAATTTACTAGTAATCATGTGTCACAAAATCCAAGTTATCACACGGTAGCTCACACATATAACATGAGAAACAATAAGAAAGCAAAAAAAAAAAAACCAACATGATCCATTCCATTTCCTCAACCATACCTCCCACCTACACCTAACATTCTATAGCATAGTGCTAAAGAATTTGATCTTGTTGAGCATCTTCTCAA
>VDFB02379711.1:263599188-263751074 GCA_007258455.2 Sequoia sempervirens
TGATAGATTAACATATATGTGCTTTGCTCCTTGCCATGTGGTAGTTATAGTATCATAACATACTCAATACCATGCATGGGGGTATAAACTAGGCTTTATGTAATCATATATCATCTCGCAAGGAGAAATGCATTATCATCCACATTGGCTCATATTTGTCCCTACATTTGGGTGGAAAGGGGTTAGGTAGCCTTTTATTAGGTGCATTCCTTCTAGTAAGGGATCCCTTTGTATCTCCTTAAAATGCTAGTGTAGCAAGTACACTAACATTTTAAGGGGGGCATATGGTTCCCTGCTTATTATTTGCATAGGAAATGGTCCCTTTTTAGTAATTATAGCATACATCTCCTAGAAAGTGTGACCTTCTCAATGGAAGTGTGGCATCCTCAATCTATGTTGTGTCTCCTTTGTGGTGATATTGGGCTTGATATCTTCTAAGTGTGTGACTTTTCTCGGCATATGATTTTCCCCTTTATGGTAATGTTATGGCTAGTATTCCCTAAGGTGGGAGCTTTTATTCTTTGACTTGTCCTCTCTTAGTGATGATGTCATGTGTGATATTTCCTAAGGTGTGACCCTTCATGTATTGATAAATGCCCCTTTTTTATTTTATAAATCACCATTTGTGGTGGTGTTCTTTATAACACCCCTTGAGATTTGGGCCTTGTCTTATGCACCTTCTTGACATATTTTCTACTTTAGTGTGATTTTGAGTGTAAGTTCATACTCTCACTAAAGTGGGGGCTAGATGCAGCATTTTAAATTGTCACCCTTGACAATTTCACACTATGTTTTTCTCCCCCTTAAGTTATTGGACCTAATTGAATACCTAATTTCCTAAATTATACATTCCAAAGCTCATTTTAAATATTTTCTAACAAATTGCAAGCATAAAAAAGGCTCTCATTTAATACTTTTCCTCTGACTCCTTAAGCTTCAAAAAATAGGATTAAGACAATGGTGCCTAGGGCGCCTATGTCCCCTTATTTTAGCTCCAAATTCAAATATTCCAGTGTCAACATTTTATTATTTGAAATTCAAATATCTAAAGTTGACTATCGAGATTTAATTTTCAGGAAATTAGAATAATTGCATATAAATACCTAGTTATTGCATCATTTCAAATCGATCTAGCAAGAAGTAAAAGTAATGAGAATCAAGATCAAGAATTATTTTTAGCTACAAATTTACATCACAAGTGCACAATGTCCGGCTCAGTCCGTTTCTAGAGTCTGTTTCTATCTGTGATTTCTTAGAATTATTTGCATCAAAACAATAATTTGCATCATTAGGCAAATTGAATCATTACATTTCATCCTTAGGTCACTTCCAAATTTGGTCAAGGGCAGGTTGACTCACCTTTTAAGCTATAAGTCAATCATATATCTTGTCCAAATTCAATCAAACCCCCATCACATCCATACATTCCATACATATCCAATGAAATTAGGGAAACGTGTCAAAACCCTAAAGTGAAAGCTCTAAGGTTTCCCTTTCCCCATGTTTCAGTTATCTTTCCTAAAAAAGGTAGAGGCAAAAATAGTTGAAATTTCCAACAACAATATTTCACTTCAGGTATCAACTAACAAATTTTGGTCCTCATGGGAAAACAAAATAGCAAAGGAATGGTATGGTATCCACCCACTGTTAGTACATGGTGTCGATTGCGAAGAATCTAAAAGGGAAAGATTGGAGGCCAAGTGGTCTCCCCCTCTACAGGGTTGGTATAAGTTGAACTTTGAAAGTGTCTCTAGAGGAAACTTAGGTGCTTCTGGGATAGGATGTATAAATCAAGATTGAAGAGGGAATTTTTTTTGTAGTGCATCTATACCATTAAACAGAGGAATGAACAATGAGGTTGAATTTTAATCCCTAATAACTAAACTAAAATTGAACTTGAAAAAAAAAAAAAATGCCTCAAAATAGAGGGCAACTCGACTAGTCATTGTAATAAACATAGTCAAATCAAAATTGACCCCGAGTTGAAAGTTTAAAGAACTTCTAGAGGTTGGTATGGTGTCTTTAGTAAATTTTAAAAATTATACTATTAACCACATCTATAGGGAAGCTAACATGGACACTGAAAAGCTTGCCAACTTGGCAATGAAGAGGACCCGCAAAATCTTGTAAGGGTTATGTCATCAAGTAGTTAGTAATTATGAGTCAGAAAAGGATTTAAATGCTATATCTTAAAAATGATGCACTGAAAGGAAAGATTGAAGGCACAACTCCTTTTATGGCCATGTACATGTGTGTGGGACAAATGGAGTGTGTTGTGTTTAACTCAAAGGTGGTAGAAGGATATAAAGAGTAGTTAGAGTAATAACTAGCAAGCTCATAAGGTGAATGCTCAGTACTCCTTTTGGACGGGCCCTTGAGAAATAAAGCATGGGAGGTCTATTTATTTTGGATTGTAGATGGGTAGAGGTCATATTCGTAAACTGAAGAGCATTTTTTGGGTGATAGAAATGGACACTCCAATCAAGTTGTTGAGCGCTGAAAGAATGCAAACTAGGAGATAGCTTGGATTTTGATATTGTAAGATCAAACGACGTAAACTCTTTTTTGATTAATATAAAGGAGCAGTCCTAGCTACAAGCTTACCAACCAAAAGAAACAATGATAGATATTTGATAAAAAAATAACGTATGTATGTCATACATAAGCTTGAATGATTAATTTATACTCGTGACTTAAATTTTAACTAAATATTCAATTTAAAATTTGTAATTACTAATAAAATAAAATGATAAATCTATAACTAACCTTGAATATTCTTATTTCTAAATTTTATCATCTTGAGTTCTCTTTCTTGATGTCATGGTGATTTTTCTTTTGTTTTCCCTTATAATTATTATAAAAAATACACTTTTTTTTTGAAAAAAGGGGTAAAAACTTTATTGAAACTCAGAAAGCATCATTACATAGGAAGAAAGGGACCAAGGTCCCAAGGAAAAACAAGAGCAATGAACCAAACAGAGAAACTACCAACCAACACCATTAACTGTCACCATTCCCAGCCCTATCCTCAACAAGAATATTCGTTAAATCAGGACGGAGCTCCTGAGGAACCAACTCCCACTCCTCAATTCTCCATCCCTCAACATGCTCAGAAGCCCATTTCGCCAAACAATCAGCTGCCCTGTTCCACTCCCTTGGAATATGGACAAAAGTCACCTTTTCCATCAAAGAACTAACCCGCAGAATTTGTTGCACAACCCCAGCCAACTGCCAGCTGACATCCAGCCACTTTCTGCTCAATAAGCAAAGTGATCAAAATCTGGGAATCCGATTCACAAACAATCCTTCTCCACCCCAAAGCATGGGCCCTCTCAAGAGCGACAAGAATAGCCAGCCCTTCCACCAGGTTGATGGTCTGTATCCCTTCATAGATTGAGAAGAGGAAAATCACTGAGCCCAAAGAATCCCTACCAATCCCCCCAATGCCAGCTGGACCCGGATTGCCCCTTGAAGACCCATCAGTATTAATCTTCAAAATACCGCCAGGGGGAAGTTGCCATTTTCCATCCCTAACAATTTTTTGCTTCTCGTGACGTCCTCTCTTAGCCCTATTCAAGGCCAGGGATGACCCTTGAATCCCCAATCTCTCCACCAGCTCTGTATCCCTTTTCACCAACGGGAAATCCACTTCACACCTAGCTTCCACTGTTTCTTGCACCATGCCCAGTAATCTCTGCCAAATTTGTTGCACCAGTCTCTGTTCCCCACGAAATATCCTTCGATTGCGTTCCAGCCAGATCTGCCACAATAAAAATATAGGCCCAACAAACCACACCTCCTGCAAAAAAGGGGCCACAGAAGGGGGGCGCCCCATCCCTTGCCAAAACTCAATCAAGGAAGAAGCATGAACACAAGGAGTTGTCCAAACACCCCACCAGAAGTGCCAAAGCTGGAGGGAAAAAGAGCAACGAAAAAACAAATGGGTAGAGTCCTCCTCATTGGCCCCACACATAACACAAACTGAAGGACCGTGGAAACCTCTCTTCCGAATGTTATCCCAAGTCAAGCACTTGTTCCAGGCCAACAACCAAACAAAACAATTACATTTTGGCCAAGAAAGCTTATTCCAGACCTTCTTCCACCACTGAATTTCAGGCCCAACCAACCTATGAGACAATAACCTGCTATAACCAGAGGCTACAGTGTAGGTCCCCATAGGATTGGGGGACCAGGCAAGCACGTCATCATCACGAAGAGAGCTACATCTTCGGCTGGAGAGGATACTTTGCAGCACAGCACAATCCTCCTGCAAACCAACATCTGGCCACTCATCTGGGGTCTTCCACTTGGCCAACTCTAACTGACCACAAGGGAAAAAGGTCTTAAAATCACTCACCCGTGACCAACCGGCCCCAATAAATCTCAAACAGAGATCCAACAGGTTGGGAAACTGAGAAATGATGGGGGGAAACCCATCCCAAGAATCATACCAAAATTGGACCTCAGTCCCCTTCTTGCAGATCCAAAATAATCCTTCCTTAATCAACATAGCCCCTTTCTTGAGGGTGTCCCATATCACAGAGCCCTTCCCCACAAGGGGGTATCTCGAAACATCAGGCCGAGGGATCCCTGGGAGATACTTCTGAGAGAGAACCTTGGCCCAACTCTTATCCTGCTCATTACACCATCGCCAATACAATTTAGCAGCCAAAGCCTCCCCAGTCAAAGCCGACTGCCTCAAGCCAAGTCCACCATATTGTTTCGGACTACAAACCACCTCCCATCTAACCAAACTCCATTTGGAGGACTCCAAGCAACCAGCCCATAAAAATTGTCGCGCCACAGAATCAAGGCCCTTGAGAAAGCCCACAGGGGCAACCTGGAGCATGCATCTATAAATGGGCAGAGCCTGCACCACCGACTTAATCAACTGGACACGACCAGCTAAGGATAACCATCGATGAGTCCAATGGTTAACTTTCCCCCGAAATTTATCCAAAATAATCTGCCAAGACCCCCTAGGAAGTCTACTCACCGAGATGGGAATGCCAAGGTAAGTCAAAGGGAGAGTCCCGATCTGAAATCGCATAGTGTGGGCAATCCTTTGTTGAATGGGGCCCGGGGTGTTGAAAAAGAAAATGGAAGATTTTCCCTCATTAATCTGCTGGCCGGAGGCAACCAGGTAAGCATCCAAGATTCTTCGTAAATGAGAGGCCTCTCTCATTGTAGCCACCCCCATCAAAGCAGTATCATCCACAAATTGTAAGTGAGTCTGCGGAGGTAAGGTGCCACCCCACCTCCACCCTTGAATGAGACCAGACTCCACACTCCGTTTAATCCATCTCCCCAAACCTTCAGCCAAAAGAATAAACAAGTAAGGGGAAAGAGGATCGCCCTGACGAAGCCCCCTAGAAGCACCAAATAGCTCAGAGTGGCTCCCATTGATAAGCACTGAGAAAGAGACTGAAGTAACACAACTCAACACCCACTGAATCCATTCTTCAGCAAAACCAAAAGCACCAAGAACCCGCCGAAGGAAGGACCACCTAACTCTGTCATAAGCCTTCGCCATGTCCAGTTTGATAAACATCGCTTTTTCTTTAGAGTTGGCCATAGAATGGATGACCTCAGTTGCAATAACAATCCCATCCAGAATCTGCCTGCCAGCAACAAAACCACTTTGTTCTTCGGAGATCAAATTCTCAAGTCCCTTCTTCAACCTGTCAGCAATAAGTTTAGAAATAATTTTATAGATTACATTGCATAAAGAAATGGGCCGAAAATGGCTTAACCTATTAGCCCCCTCACTCTTGGGAATAAGAGCCAAAAAAGTAGCATTTAGAGCCCGTAACATCTGTTTATTGTGATGAGATTCATGAACCACAGCTAGGAGGTCAGATTTAATGATATCCCAGAATTCTTGAAAAAACTCAATAGGGAAGCCATCAGGACCAGGCGCCTTCCCTTTCTTCATATTAAAAATAGTCCCTTCAAGCTCTTCTAGCGAGATGTCACTCAAGAGTTGTCTATTCAACTCTCCAGACACGAGGGAGGGGATACAAGAAAGAATTTGCGCTTCCTCAGGAGACCCCCCTTGCGAGTCCTCTCTAAAAAGAGATTCAAAGTACTGCACAGCCTCCCTTGAGATTTCCGGGAAGGAGGAGAGAAGATCTCCCCTGTCATTCACCAGACCAGAGATAGAATTGCCATGGCGCCTGGCTTTTACAGAATTGAAGAAGAAAGCAGTATTTTTATCCCCTTCCTGAAGCCACTCAATACGAGCCTTCTGCTTCCAATATATTTCCTCTCGCAGTTCCCATTCTTCCAAAGATTTCACAGCCCGAGCCTCTTCCTGAAGCAACTCAGTCGTGACCCCATCCTCCCTTAGCCTCCTAGTGATACCATCCAACTCTGCCTGAGCTGACACCTTTGCATGAAAGACATTACCAAAATACTGACGATTCCACCGTTTGAGCTCAAATTTAACATATTGAAGTCGTTTAGCAAAAGCATACATTGCAGTACCATAGGCTGGTCTACCTTTCTTCCACCAAACAGACACCAAGTCATTCAAAGAAGGGTCCCGCAACCACATGAGTTGGAACTTAAAAGAGGGCATGCGAGGCACACGAGTTGACTCAGTAGCCAACTTAATAGGCCAATGGTCAGATCCTCTCCAATCTAAGATCTCAGAACAAGATGACCACATCCCTCCAACCCAGTAACAAGAGACCAAAAACCGATCTAATCTTTCAGCAATACAAAACTCACCAACTCGACGATTATTCCAAGTGAACTGACCATTGTTGGGTTTGATATCAACAAGATTCAAGGCATTGATATTGTCACGAAGCAGCAGTGCAGAGGGCTCCAACCTTCCAGTGCCACCACGCTTCTCAGCCAACTCACAAATAGCATTGAAGTCTCCAGCCAAAATCCATGGATGGAAAGGCAACATGCTACGAATCAGCCTGATATGGGACCACAAACCTTGTTTACCCTGAAAGTCCGTAGGAGCATAAATATTAGAAAATAAAATGACTTCCCCTGATTCAAAACTAGAAGCAATCATAGACATAGAGGATTTAGAAGAAATCCACCAAAGAGGCTGGATTCTTCGAGGATTCCAAAAACATGCCAGACCCCCTGAAGCTCCATGAGCTCCAATGCACTGGCACTCCCCACTCCTCCACAACTTAGGTGCCAAACTTTGCATATTCTCAACAGATAACTTAATTTCCTGCAAAAAGACAACATCAGGACCTTGCCTTCTAACTAACTCATGAACTGCTTTTTGTCTAGGGCCGTTGTTCAAGCCCCGTACATTCCATGACAGAACTATCATTTCAAGGGGCTAGAGAAAATAGAGTCCAGAGTCTTTACTGCCCCTGACTCCACCAAATTCTCCCCTGCAAGTTTAATCTTTTCCATGTCCTTTTTTCTGCCAGGTTTAACAAATTTCTCTGCCCCACCCTTCTTAATATCTTTCTGCAAAATACCCAACTTGGGGGGAGGCTTGGACTTCGTAGCCGAGTCAGACCCAATGTTCCGCCCAGGAGCATGAGAGTCCCCGCCTACTGTTGTGACAATGGCCAAGGGCTTCTGCACCTCAGAAACCCCCCTCTGCTGATCAGCTTCCAAGTGCCGACAATCATCCCCTTGTGGATCCAAAGAGGAATCAAGACCAAGATCCTCCTGAGCTACTCCCTCAAACCCTTGATCAAGGTTGATCAATCCTGGATTTACCTCCTGTTGGCTGAGCTCATCCAAAACTTCAAATCTGTTGAAAGTACCTTCATCTTGCCTTTCCTTAAAAGGCCTCTTTTGACCCCTGTTCTGATTACGGGCTTTGACTGGAGCAAAACCATCAGAAGCACCTACCTCATCAGGAGAAATGCTCTTCCCTTTATCTGATTCAGGAAGATTGCTCTCAGGTTGTGAAGGTTGGGCCTCCCTAGGCTTATACCTTGGGCATCTCCGCTGCAAATGGCCATATTCTCGACAAAGTCGACAGCGAAAAGGAAGAGTTTCATAGTCCAAATGTTGCACCCAAGAGTAGGAGCCCGCACACATATCTATTGCATCGGGCAAAGGCTTACTTAGATCAATTTCAACACAAATGCGCGCAAAAGTCATTACCTTTTTACCCAAGGTCTGCGATGAAGTCCCGACAGGATTTCCAAGCACCGAGGCCAAAAGGTGTAGCACATCCTCTCGACAGCACTCCACTGGAAACCTCGGTAAACGAACCCACACCGGGACACGGTTTGGAAGCTCCTCCGCGGGGTTAAAACATGCATGCCAAGGCTTGATAAACAACCCTACCTTATTATAAAAATAAGGGCCTCCCTCAAATACCCTATTGCGATCAGCAATGCAATTAAATGTAACCATGAAATAATTGTTCGCCAACAACATTATCTCCATTTCCCCCTCTGGCTCCCATGTCCTCCGGGCCCAAACCTCCAAAAATTGCAAGGAAACCCTCATCCCCAAAAACTTACAATATAAGGAGTGATTTGAATAATACTCAACATCTTCAGCAATCATCTCAGCCGGAACGATCAGTTTTGGCCTCTCCTTGCACTTCTCGAGACAGCCGTTAATCTTCGTAATCCGTGATCCATTAGATAACCCCAGATCAGCAATTCCTGTATTCGGAGCAAACAAATTGTTGTCGAAGGTCTTCATCCCTTGGCTTGAAAATTTTGGGCCTATTGCTGCCCGAAAATCCATGCGAGAGCTTCTCCCTGCCGTCTCATCCTTAGAGCATGCCATCATGCCCAAGGAAAACTACGAACCCCAAAAAAGGGTGAGGGAATTCTCCCGACACCCTTCCTCTTAACACCGCCCAACGTCAAAACCCCACACCAACAACCCTCCTGACCAACGCAGTAGAGAGATGAAATGACGGCAGCGGGCATACAAAGCCCCAATCCAAGCAGCCAAAAAACAGGGTTCTAAAGTCCCACGCAGCAACCGCCACCGATCAGAGGCAAAACCGACAGGAAACCCCAACGCGGAGGGCTTCCCACACCAGCCAAGAAAGAGGAAATCACAAGAAAAATGGGCTTAAACCCACGCGCGAACCGGAAGAGCACAAGGGAGCCGCAACCAAGCCAAAAACGCAGGGAATAAATCAAATCCCAGACACTCCACTTCGCAGCACAGAGAAAAACGGACAGAGCTAGGGCGCGGATGCCCTAGCTCGAGATGCAGAGCACGCGCCCACGAGCCATCGCCAACCTCCTATAAAAAATACACTTTTATTAATTATTTAGTATTATTTTAAATAATTTTTAAGATAAAATAGATAATAAAACAATTAATTATTATTTTTATACTTTTATTTTAATATTTTATTTTAAAATATTATTCAAATTTTTTAATAAAATAATTAGAATATTAATATTTAAGAATTATTTTATATTTCAAATTTAAATCAATTATTTTAAAAAAATATTGTAAGAACAAAGATAATTATTTTTAATATTATCCTCATAAGAAAATAACTTACAAAAATAATTAATATAAAATAATACCTCTAAGTTTTTATTTTAAATCTTGCTTTGTTTCCTATATGAAGTGGATGAGTTACTTTTGAAAATCAACAGTTAAAAATTGTAAAGAAGGATGCAAGATTATTGAAATGATCTAAAATATTAAAAAATATAATATATAAAAATAAATATAATGTATAAATAGTTAATTATATATTTAAAACTTTTAAATATTAATTTTATTTTAAAGATTTTAATAATTATTATATTATAATATATAATAAATATAATATCTAAATAATAAAATATATCTAAATTCGAATTAAATAAATCAATAAATTACCAATTGACTTTTTATCTTTTAAATAGGTTTCATTTTATTTTTTACTTTTTAAGTTTGGTGTTACATGTAATTTTAATATAAAAAATTAAAATTTTAGCTTTAATAATTTTAATATAGTTTATTTTTATTTTTAATACTTTATTTGAATATCCCATGTTCATGGGGTTAGCGGAGTTAAATCTACTAAATCTCCAAAATCCCTAATCACATGGTCCCCCCAAAGGAAGGTTGAATCAAATTGAACTTCGATGGCGCATCAAGACGGAACCCAAGAGTCTTTGGCACAAGTTGTCTCTTGAGAGACCACAATGGGACAATGATTAGTAGTCTAAGTATTTTGCTACCCCTCAGAACAAACAATGAAGTTGAAGTGTAAGTTTTATGGCTCGGGTTAAAAGAAAGTGCAAGGATTAGTGTGAAGAAGTTACACATTGAAGGTGACTCGCTTCTAATAGTGAATGCTCTTTGCAACCAAATCATGGTGAATTGGAAGCTTAACAAATGTTATAATATTGTCATTGATGTCAAAGTGAATGAACAATATTCTCGGCAAGATTATTGCCATTAATGTCAAAATATTGTTGTCATTGATGTTTTGATTAAATTTAAAGGAAAATTTAGTGCAAGTTTGGAAGATACATAGCTAGTTGAAGGAATCATTATTGACAAAGATATGAGTCATCCAAAAATGCCTAAAAGAGTTGAGGATGCAAAGATAGCAAAGATAAATAATAAGGTTGACAATGGCATAATCAAGTGAGAAGATAATGTCAATAAACTATGGAATGATATAATGTTATAGAAGGAATTAGATGGATCGAAGTTCATACATGAATGTGATCTAGTCACACATTGATGAATATTCATGACAAAACTCTACTTAGAATTAAATTATAATCAACAATGCTAGTTGACTCCCTTTACATTATGAAAAATATAATGTTGATTGACTTCTTTTAGAAAAGATATACACACACACATGTATATGTATACATGTACATATATGTATATGGATATAAGATAATTTCTCGAGATATTAGATGAAAGTGAGTGATTGGGAGTTTAATAAAGTGTGTAGTGATTAATATTATTAAATTCAGCAATAAAGAAAAGATTAAAGGCACAAATATGATAGTAGTGATTTATTTACAAAGGAAACAATTAAATATTTATTAAGGCAATGGTTAAAATGGATTGAGTAATAAAGGCAACAACTGATATATTTTAAGGTAGTGATCAAGCTATTAATGAGTAGTGATTAGTAATTAAAGAAGTAGCAATAATGTATGAGTAGTGATTCATTTGCAAGAAGGAAGTGATTGATCTTTATGGATGATAAAAGAAGTTTAGAGGGAAGCGATTGTTAGAAACCAAGATCAGACATGCAAACCAGAAAAAGCCTTCCACAAGAGAAAAATAATAAAAAAGTAGAGCTTTGCATGAAGATGTGCAAATTGATATTATTCAGGAATTAAGAAATTACATGAGATGAATTATTTTATAAAAGCAATGTATGCATAACCCTAAAGGAAACCCTAGTATGCAAACTTAATAATTAATAAATAAATAATTATTAATATTCCTAAGTTTAGCTTAAGTAACTAAAGTGATAAGTGACTTAATTAATTAACCAATATGATGTAATTAATTGAGTGAAATAACTTATTACTCTAACACCCCCCCTTAAGATGAACTTAGGAAGTAGCTAAAACACTAAGTAAAAGATGCATGAAAGCAAATATGGGTCCTGACAATAAGGTCTGATCAGGTGCCCATTTACAAATGCAATGAATGAGGTAGAGAAGAAAACTCAGTGGGACAAAACCTCCCTACAATGAGATGACCTGCTGCAAAGAAGCATTGGAAGAACACTGTGGAGTAACACTAGAACCTGAATCCAAAAAGCAAGGAAAGATACTTGTTTTTACTACTGAAACCAAATGAGAATCACTGATTGACTCAAGGAATCATAATAAAGCAACAACAAACCCGATGCCACAAAACACTAGAAAACTCACAAACTGGAACAACCTTGGAATCTGTGAAGCAAGAATAGATTATTGAATGATGTTATACTAAAATGAAGTGCAAAGATTCAATTTTCACCCTTCCAATTGCCAAAACATCCAAGTAATCTCCAAAACACCCATTGGGCCAAATCTGGACTAACGATCAACTTGGGATAGATACAAATTTTTTTGCATGGATAGCAATTTAGAGCTCCTCAATACCTTTCCAATGCCGCAAAGATAGTGAAAATCAGAGATCGTGGAAAAAAGTTATGAGCTGAGAAGCCATAAATGAGCATCTGACTTTAAATAGAAAAAAGTGCACCTAAACTGAAAAATCTCTAAAAACTTATTGCACCGTGAGAAAATTGAGCTTACCAGCTTTCCGGCGATATCTCGTTTCAAAACATTTGCCTCCAGGGTCAAAAGTTATGGAAAAATGAAAAAAATGGCTATATTGAGGCAAATCAGGGTACAGGAAGGCTAAATGGGTGCAAAAATTAGGCACCTTTTAACTTGGCCCCCGGTCCGCCATATGACCAGGGGCTAAATTTTTTGAAAAAAACCCCACCGCCAGGTAGGCGACGGGTGGGCTAGGCAATGATGGCGCTGCCGATGGTGCCGCTTGTAGCATTGTCGACGGGTGAGCCCCCTATTGGATAGCCCTTGGTCTACGGTGTGACCAGGGCACATGACAAAGGGGCATGGGGGTTGAGAAGCCGGGGTGAGAAGACAGCCGGCATGGGTCATAAGACATGTGGCCGGCGGTAGAGAAATGGAGGAAACCGTCGGCGGTGGGGAATGCATGTGGGGTCGGCATGTTTGGAAAGATGCAAACAATGGTATGAAGGTACCAATGATAATAAAAACCGTAGAATTTGAAAAAATCAACCCCCATTTAATTAAAAAATTCACAATATATATAAAAATCCCAAAATCTAAATGAAAAAACCACAAATATTTTTGAATAAAAATTGCATAATAGATAAGAATTTTTTTATTTTGTGAATTCGTACCCTATACCTGGCAGGCCATACGACTTGTTGGGTAAAAAAAGTTTGCCTCACGAACAACCGACGCAAAAGTAAGGCGTGTTATATGTTTATTTTAGTCTCTCGAATGCTTTGGATCTAATGGCGAGGTCCAATCTACCTCAAAATGCACAAGAAGCTTCGCAACTCCCAAATCTGGCAAATCTTCAAACCCTCATAACTTTGGCATAAAATGTCAGATTTAGGTGAATCAAAAGTCAATCCTGACTTTTTCGACAACCCTGGACTCGAATATGAACTCATATTTTCTCCAACACATGCCGAAAGTGACCATGCAAGAAAACCCAAATAGAGAGACAATTTCAAGGTCTTGAAGTCATAGCTAGATATAGGCTCAAAGTTTGAAACCCTCAAGGAACTCTGAACATACTCTACAATGATTTTCTCCAAAAATCTAAGAAGGGGTTGCAAATCAAGGCTCTGATACCATGTTAGGAACCAAGATCAGACATGCAAACCAGAAAAAGCCTTCCACACGAGAAAAACAATAAAAAAGTAGAGCTTTGCATGAAGATGTGCAAATTGATATTATTCAGGAATTAAGAAATTACATGAGATGAATTGCTTTATAAAAATAATGTATGCATAACCCTAAAGGAAATCCTAGTGTGCACACTTAATAATTAATTATTAATGTGCCTAAGTTTAGCTTAAGTAACTAAAGTGATAAATGACTTAATTAATTAACCAATATGATGTAATTAATTAAGTGAAATAACTTATTACTCTGGCAGCGATTAGTATGAGAAATAGTTAATAAAAGTGGTGTCTCTTCTAAGGGTTAATACTTTTAAAAGAGACACATCTCTTCACATAGAGGTATAAGCATATAAAAAGACATAAGTTTTTGTGGAGAGATATGAAACAGGTGAAGTGTGAAATATGTGTAAAGAATAAATAATAGGAGTAGAAGCAACTATATGAGTTAAAGGATACATCATTCATCACAAGAAGATTATGTGTGGAATAGAAAGAAAGATCTATTAGTCAAGAGAGGAGTGTGAGGATTAAAGAAACACCTACAAATCTGCATATGGAAATATAAGAAGATCATTGTAAGAGGTATACATGCAAAATTAAGAGAAGAGTTTATAGCAGGCATGTGAGAAGAGTTCATGAATATATAAAGAAGTTTATGCAGAAATTTAAGAGGGGTTTATGGAAAATCCATAGAGAAGAGTATAGGTAGATTTGAAGAGAAGAACTTGCTTATTTGAATGTGATTTTTCATCTCATTGAAGAGGACATTCACAAGAAAATAGTGATCCTGTTGCATAGAAGTTTGGTGCCTTAACAAGAGATTGGGGTCTCTTACATGGTTGGTGCTTAGTTGTGGGTATTGGTGTCTCTAATGGGTTGGTTCCTACAAATTCTACAAGCAAGGAGTGGTGTCTTTGATAGGTTGGTGCCTATATTCTACAAGAGGGGATTTGTGTCTCTAGTGGGATGGTGCTCACAAATTGTAAAAAATGGGATCGACTCATGTAGGTTGGTGCCTACAAAGATTGTGAGAGATTTTAATATCAAGCAATATTTTGTCATAGTTTTCTCTTGCAAGTTTTTCCACGTAAATCTTGTGTTCTTGTTTGTGTGGATCTTGAGTATTTTGGATATCATTGCTTTTGTTATTTTAAATTTGAATTTAGATTTAAGTTTGAGATTTATATTTTTATTATTTATTTGTTTTTGAAATTACAAATAATAATTAAAAATTATTAGAATTAGTTTAGTTTATAATTATATATCATTTTATAAGTTTATTTATTGTACAATAATTCTATTTTGAATTTTTATTTTTATTTATATAATAAAATGAACTTCAAACTTAAAATCTAAATTAAAATTTAGAGAGAGAGATATATACCTTTTGATTAGTCAATCCATGCCAACAATCCTAGCATAGCATGTCCTTGATGAGTTATCTCAAGGTAGCATATCATTTGATTAAGGATATGATAATTCACCTTTAAAACCTCTTCAAATTACCCATTGCACAGTTGAGGAAAATAGATGGAGGGAGAGAGGAATAAAGAGGGAGAGACAGAGAGAGATAGGAAGAGAGAAAGAGAGGAAAAGAGAGAAGAGGATAGACATAGTCACATAAAGAGGAGATAGGGAGATAGAGAGATAAAGAGAAATAGGAGACAAAGATATATAGAGAGGTAGAGAGATAAAGATGTAAAGAGGGAAAGGGAGAGAGAGTGGGGGGAGATAAATAGGGATAGCAAAAAAGAGCAAGGGGGAGATAAATATGGAGAGAAGGGGAGACAGATATAGAGAGAAATAGAGGAGAGAGAGGAAGAGATTGAAAGAATACAAAACATGAAAATAGAGAGGGAGATAGTATAAAGAGATCTCTTTTTCTATTCTCATCTCTCTATGCATCACCCCATATGTACTCCCTCTCTCTCTCTCTCTCTAATATATATATACAACTTCCAATCTTTATGTTTCTATCCCTCCATCTCTCCCTCTCTTTGTCTCTCCATCTTTCTCTCTTTATCTCTCTCCCTCTCTCTTTGTATCCATCTGCATCTATATCTTCCTCTCTATCTCTCCCTACATCTATCTTTCCCACTATATGTATCTCTATATCTCTCCCTCCCGCTATCCCTATCTCTCCCTATCACTCTCTTTCTATATCTCTATTTTATCTTCTGTTTATTTCTCTCCCTCTCTCACTCCCTCATATATATATATATATATATCAATGTCTCTCTCTCTCTCACACACACACACCTTCTCTCTCCCTTCCTACCTCTGTTTCTATATATATATATCTCACACACTCATGTCTCCCTCACTATCTCTACCTCTATATCTCCCTCTCGCTCTCTCATACACATTGTATGTTTCTCCCTTTGTATCTCTAGCTCTATATCTCTCTTACACACACACACACTTTGTTTCTCTCTCTATTGTCTCTAAATCTCTCTCCCTTTCTCTCTATTACTTCTCTATATCACCTCTCTCATTCTTGCCCCCCATACTTCTATCTTTCCATTCTCCATCACCTCTATATCTCATTCTTGCCCCCTATATTTCTATCTTTCTATCTATCCTCTCCCGCTATTTATATCTCATTATATCCATCTCTTATTTACTACATCTCTCCTACTATATATTTTCTCTACCTCTATATATCACTTACTATATCTTTGTATTTCTCTCCATCACCCCTCTTTCTATCTTTGTTTCTCCCTCCCTCTACCTCTTTCCTTCCATCTTTCCTTCTATATATTTCTCTTTGCATCTCTCACCCACTCCATCTTTCCCAAGTTATATCTCTATATCTCTCCTCTCTCCATCCTTATCACTCCCTCTTTCTATACCTCTCTAGTTCTCTCCCTCCATTTCCCTCCATCTATATTTATTTATAGATATCTACCTCCTTGCTTCAAGCTCTACCTCTATATCTATCTCTCCATACTTTTTCTTCCATCTCTACCAATTGACTTCATGCATACTACACAAATGTATGAAAAAATAGACCAAAACTTTCCGTCATTGACCTTCCACACATCTTTAGCAACCCATTGCACACCATGGTGCAATTGCTAGTTTATATACATTCATATGTAAATATGATTTAAGAGGAAAACTTACATTAAAAACACAACTAATTTTATATTTAATTCATTTCAAGTAATCTATAAAAATCTATCTTAAATCTTGTTTTATCTTTCTTTTATTTTTTTTAAAATATAAAATTATTATCGTGATTCTTTTTAATCATTTAATTATCATTATCATTATTTAATATCCAATTATTATCTATTTAATTAATTAACAATTTATAATCACTTAGAATATTAATTGTAAGGTTTTACAATTCCTCATGGAAAAGGTCATGACAGTTCGTCAAACGAATACACCGTTCTTAGTTCAAGTACTCTACACTGAACTTTAACGTGTGCTGGTTTGTAAAGATTAGGATTTACATAAAACTTGGGCAGATAACTAATCCAAACATTTGCCATAATAGTCAATTCTAATGTTGTATTATTGAATCAGCAAATATATAGACCAATCACAATCAAGGCTAAAGGAAAACTATGTGGTACCTTATCTCTCTTATTTATGCTTTGCACAAAACAAATTCAATGCGGAGACCCTAATAAATGCTACCACACTCATCACATAATTGCTTTCATAAGAAAAATAAATTTAATCCAATTTAGAGAGGTTGGGATGCAGACCCTACCATGTAGTTGATGCCACAAGGTTTTATACACCACCAAGTGGGGCATTCAGTTGAAGGACAAAATATATCAATTTCCATATTTTCTCAACAGCGGATCACTTCATACCAACCATTTTAATTCAGCATAATATGCCAAACATGAACACATCAATCTTTGACTATAAAAAACCATTGCAGTCTTAGATAAATGTGTTAAAGAATACTACTGTAGAAGCACCAAGATGAGCATCCATCTCATGATAAAACGAGGTTAGAAGGCAAATTGGATATCACAAGGCAGAAAGATTAGATGCCTGCAATATAAAAAGTGAGAAACACTGCTCTCTTTCAAAACTTGATAGCAAAGGCAAAATTTGGAGCAGTTTGTGCAATCTTTTTGTTAATGCAATGAGCTGCAGATAAAATAAATCTTTTCACAACTAAGGGCCTTTGTCTCAAGCACAATCAAAAATCTTTGCGTTATAAATATTAAATAATCTACATGGTAAAGGCCTGGCAATGCAACCTGCATCTATGTAGTCTTATCCTATCAAAAAGCACACGAAACTGCAGAAAATGAATATGTATTGAAAAAATTAATTACGTAAGAATGGTGATTTAAATTAAGAGCGTAAAAGCTGAACCATAGGAATTAAAATGGTATTTCAAGAACATGTCTACAAAATATAAATACAAATAACATAAACATTTCCAACACAAATTTCACACCACATCCGCAGTACAAATGTGGCATTAAAAAACAGTTCAACTAATTAAAGTTGATATTGGAGAGCTTGTCATTCTTCAGCTGCACTTGCTGCACTTAGGTCAACAGTCAGGTCCAACTCCTGCATGTAACAGTTAACAATATGGATTCAACCTACATTTGAAAATACAGTAACAGGTCTTCATAACTCCCTAACACATTCATGACAAATTCTTTCCATACCTTTCCAGTGATGCTACTGTACATAGCAAGCACATCCTGCACTGTTGTCTCAAAATGTGTCGTTGCATCATAACTCTGAAACCATTATAATTTTTGTTAATTAAATTGTCTGAACTTGTATGAATAAATGCAGCATTGGAAGGTAACAAAGTTTCTTACAGTTGATATAAAGCAATTGTCCAGAGAAGGTTCATTAACCGGCACACATCTATCATATGTGTCAAAGAACATCTCATCAACTGGTCCAAGTAAAGCTATTCCAGGTTGTAATTCTACTTCAGGATTATCAGTTTCAGCTTCTGTTGAAACAAAAGCAATGTACTTCCCTTTGGGAGCAACATTGTGTGAATAAGAACAACAAAACACATACCTGCATTACAAAGGATAAAACCAAGTTTAAAATTTTGATGCTCATTTTGTGACAAGATATCCATATCAATGTATCAGAACATATTTCCAAAATATATTATTCAATGCACTTGTACAATTGTCAATTTATTGATAATGAAAATAGAAATGCAATAAGTTTGAAAACAATGAATAATTCCTGGTTTTCAAGGTTTGTAACAAAAGACATACATGTCAGATCTGCGTCCAATTTGCTTCTGAGGCAGAATGATTTGTACTGACTGAACATCATTGGTGTTTGGGATGGGATGACTCATAATGCAAATTGCACGAGCAACCTTTCCAACCTTCCTAACCTGTTTAAAAGGTCAATAGTCAGATTAAATGAATTTGTTTACAGTCAAAATGACATTTTTGTTGAAACTCACGTCCACCTGAATTACCTTGTTAGGTAAATAAGATGGATCACAGACTACTTTTTTGCATCTCGCAGTTTCCCCTTCTGAGGTCACACCACACACTTTGCCTTCTTCATCAAATTCCACCTGGACAAGTTCCATTTGAACCATACAACAACAAATATGGCATACGGTTACAACTGTGAGAATTTTACAATCCATATACTTTATGACATCTATGCTGCATACATGGCAAACCATCCAGATTCCACATTTGATAAAAGATCATTAAAATTAACACAGTACATTGATCAGCATATTCAATTTATTAACGACTCAATAAACCAAACAATGAAGCAATCCATATACTTTATGACATCTATGCTGCATACATGGCAAACCATCCAGATTCCACATTTGATAAAAGATCATTAAAATTAACACAGTACATTGATCAGCATATTCAATTTATTAACGACTCAATAAACCAAACAATGAAGCAATGCATCTGTAGAATTTCCCATGATGCCAATGCCAGAAGATCAATAAATGTCCAACGATAATATGCTTGCCAAGGCAAGATAAGCTTTAAAGATGTGAAAGATTTGAGATTCATGTACCTTGCACTCTGGTTTGTTAAGCATATAAGTTCCACCATAAACGGCACTAAGCCGTGCAAATGCCTGTAGAACATATAAATAAATGCTTATAATGAGTTAAATTCAGCTAAGCATAAAAGATGCCACGGTACCCAATAATACAAATGAGTAACACTTTATAGTTCAGTGGCTGTAAATATCCAACCTGAGGTAGTTCACCTAACCCATATAATGGGTATATGTAAGGCGACCCTCCTTGAAAGCGTGCAAGAGATTCTGCATAAAGCTATCAGATACCAAGTTCACTATTATCAGTATATATAAGAGGCATGTTAAAAAAAACACAGTACGGAATAAAATTTCAATATTCTCTGCATAGAATATTTGTCAAGTTAAAACACATGCATTAATAGCAAGGATCACTGGAAAATGACATGTGCCAAAGCTGGAATATGTATATATGCATGTAGGAGTTCAAGCTCATACTAGAAACCGTTTAATCAAGCACAAATTAGAAATTCAAGATAACCACTACCCAAAAAACACACATACAAGGCAAGGATGCCACTCAGATATTTTGAGCTTTTTCCTTGCCTAATCTGCCTCATTTCTCCATAATTTCAGATCGTTAAGTTATATTAACACATCATTGAAGGAATGCCTGAATAAAGAAAGAAAAAGTGTAGGCTCTTTTGAATCCCATGCAGAAAGGTGTTTCTGTTTTAGATCTTCTACTTATGTTGCTTTTATGTTTGTAGTTGGGCAGGGACCCCGTTAACAGATCCCTAATACTTTAATTTGAAAACACATCATCAAAGGACCAACGAGATCAAACACCCATCTGATAATGGAAGTATGCAATATGAAGGAAGAGCTAGTATGCAGTTGGTTTGAAGAAAAATATCAACTAAAATGATAAAATTCTTGCAAAGCATTGAAAGCTTCATTGCCAATAATGATATATATATATATGTCATTATTGGCAATGAAGCTTTCAATGCTTTGCAAGAATTTTATATTCTAAAATTGGCATATATGCACCATGCATTACTACTTGGTTGATTCATACCATCTGTTGATTCTGAAAGATTTTGAACTTGTATGCTTCCAAATTCCCACTAAGAGACTAGAGTTCAATATGGCACTCAAAGACCGCCAACAAGACAATTAGAATGGGAGTAAAAGATAACATTATATAAGTCATTATGTAACCTATAGGATTTATTGATCTCGTCAAAACAGAAAGGATTCATGCTCATTAATCATCATAGATGATGACAGGTACATAGTTGAGCACAAGTATACCCCTACGACAACATGTTAATAACAATTGGAGAAACCTATGAATTACAAATGCAATAAAATAGCTTGAACTGCTATCACACAGATTCATAAGGATTGGATACTGCATGGACACCGGAATATGAAAGAAACATTCAGATGGAATGACTAATGTTGATCAATGCAAATATCTTTACCACAATATACCATGATCCTACAACTTCTTCACAAAATATACTGTCATACAAACGTTCACCACAATTAGTATTGCATAAAATTACAAAGCTTATCATGGACACGTTTGACTTCCATGCAATGCATGCTATTATGTTTAAGAAGCCTTGACATAAAACATATCCAGGCAAGTATAATTTTCTTTTATTAAATTATTTCAATTCATTCTTTCAAAACATAACACACTAGCTAAATTTCTTCAAAGCCAAAATTTAGGAAATCCACATGAACATTCAAGCTTTACCCCTGAACTTACCTTCATTTTTTTGACAGTTTCTAACGCTGGCTCATCTAGATAGCGATCATCTCGATGAAGTGCAAGAGCATGACCAATGAAATCCACAGTATTGTCATCTAGTCCATATTTTCTGTGTAAAGGAAGATCTACAAAAGTAAATCAGACAAATTTTGATAGAGAAAATGCAACGCAAAAGCATTAACAACCTGTTTGAGAATTAATTATTCAATAAGAAAACAGCAATATTTAAGGAGATATTACATCGTTTCTAGTTGATCAAATCATTAATATAAATTAAAATTAGAAAAAGAACTACTCAATTTGCTAAAATATATTCCAATTTTTAAATATTTAAAGAGTCTCAAATTGTGAAGCTAGAAGTTCAGTATTTAGATGTTTACTTTCATTATTTTTCCTGCCAACATGTTTATATATATAATCAGACTTGAGATCCGTGTTATGTTTCATGCTTAATGCAGGGAACAAATAACTTTCTCAAACACGTGACAGATAAAGCAAAATACACACATTGATAGTAAGACGTGAGGATCACTGCCAGACATAGGTGAATTTCTAGTCCCCATAAATTGTTGAAAGGCACATTAACTGTAGTATCTAAATATAGTATCTAGGTATTATTCAAATGATTGTGCATTCTATGCTGGCAAATTAGGTTCACAGAAGAGACCAGGGGTTCAACATATTAACCCTTGAATATATTAATAGATTAATCACTGTTAATAAATCATGTATAATAGACTGATCATCTAAGTGTTAACCTCTGGCTCTCTTTAAGAGTCGGCAATGGGCCCATCGTTCCTCATTACATGGTGAGTTGACATGATATAGCATCAGTTATCAACTAGTCTCGAAAGTAACAGCAGTGACATTAATTAGGAAACATAAGGTGTATGATAAATAAGTGGCTATACCAATGCATTTTTATGGGTGCGAAATCACACTACATCCAAGTCTAATTACATAATGCCTTAATGATTAAGGGCAGAAGAAAAAAGATGTACAAATACATAATCAGTAACCTTTATGCTCTGATCAATAATCTCTTCTTGAAATCTCAATCTGTCATTCTAACTTACAATGGTACAACAATAAATTTATATGCTGAATATTGAAGATTAAATCAAGAGATTAAAAAAACACCCATGCAGGTTATCTAAACACTCTAAATAATATGAATCTCTGCAAGCATCTCCATTGACTAATTTAATAAAGTAACACAAAAACAACACCTTCTAATCATTGATGCTTCAAAAAGCAATATGAAAGCTGATAATTTTCCTCAACTTTTGAGTTCAGAAGTGATTGCTAGAGGTTCTATCAAGTTTGAAGTTTCAACCAAAGATGATAAGAAGAATAACACCAGAAATGACCCTTGTAAATTTCATATCAAACCTATGGATAAGTAAATTAAATGATACTTTCAAAATTTATAAATAACAGTTGTCAATGTTGCTAATTAGATCTACATTTATCCAATAATTTGGCATGTAAAACTACTTTATTGTCGACATTTGATCCAAACCTATGCTAGGATTGATCTTAGTAATCAAAAACTAAATGCAAGTTACTAATAGATCCCTAACTTCTCATTAGATTGATATTCTAATAAGATCCATATTTCTCCAATATTTATTATTTTCACATATAAAACTAGTTTCATCTTTTGACATTTGATCTATGATCTTATCAATGGTAAGATTAATCTTGGCAATCAAAACTAGAAGCAAGATAACAATAAGCTGCTACATTTCCATTAGACTGATAATCTAAATTTGACCACCATGCACAGAGAAAACTGTCACACATGCAAGCAAAGTTTGTGATTTCATTCCATATTATGCTAAAATGGTAGCATATCTTGGGAATCATTATACTAATCCTTCTAAATAAAATAGCTTGGTATGGTAGTACACTCAATCTGTGCAAGTCAATTAAGAGATTAACATACGCAATAAGTTCTCTTGTTGTTACTCTTGTCAAGTCCATCCCCTCGTGTGTTTTTGGATCACTCTCCTCATAATCTTGAACATATATAAAGAATTTCCGCGCACGACGCTTTTCAAACAACCCCATAAGAGGAGATTTTAAAGCTTCCATGTCAGTGGCTGGAACTTTTTGTATCTGTAAAACCATATAACTTGTATTAATTTCAGTAGAAAAAATCAACCTTCAAGTCAAATTCTAAATGCAGCCAAACATCCCAAATACAATTACATGCTAATAGAATAATAGTAATACAGAAATGTTAGAGAAAGTTTTGATTTATATCTCAAGAATGTGGTAAGTATGGGCATACCTTTCCCTTGTTGTATACATAGCTTCCATCTACAGCCTTAAAATATAAATATTTGGTGACATCTGTGTGAATGAGGACTCGCACCAAACCACCATTTGCCATCATAAACTGCAAGAATAGTAGTCAGGCACATGCACATGCACATGCAGAGAGAAATAATTGTAGTTCTAAGTATGAAAGATGTTTTTACCTTGGGAATCATGTCAACATTGTAGTCTCTACTCGGTCCCAGATGTGCAGGTGGCTTATCACTACCCCGAAACTTCTTCCAAAGCTTCACATCAACATGGATAAACAATAAGCTATAGAACAGTGCTTATTAAAAATCCTCCAACCAAATACATCTTACCATGGACTACCATGAACAGTGATTCATGAGTATTACATACCTGTACAAGATTAAGTGATGTAGATTCTCCCCCATAATAATCATTCCTATCCATATGCAGCACCTGAAAGTCAAAAAGCTCGTGAACAACAAAAGACTTGAACAGAGGATAAAGGCTTCCAAATGATACAGAGAGAATAACTATTAAGTATTAACTGAAAAGTGCCTAACATAATAAGTTTCAAGGTTGAAAGGAAAGTGATGTGAAGAAAATTTATAAGGGAGACAATTTTTTACATACAAAATTTCTTTTTAAGACAAAACATGATCTTTTGAAATTTTGTTTCTGAAACGTGTTGGGATCTACAGTTTTTTCATTTGGCATAATGTGCAACCTCTATAAATTCTGCATTTCCTACTGGTTACATCATTTGCTGTTTTGGGTCATAATTTTTTTATGGACAAAAGTCAAGATTCACATCCCCACTTGTGGTGAATCTACATCACCCCTGAGTTTTGTTAATTAATGAAGATACTTAAACTGATATTCATAGAGTTGAATTAATGGATGTCTTTTTCATTGATTCAACATAAATTTGCACATCCATAAATGCTGGTATTTTTACATGCCTAAATGGACAAGACTGATGCATAAGCCACAAATATATCAATGCTACACTTTTAGTTTTTACATTACTAGGACTAGATAAAGGCAATATCATAGTAGCCTGAGGAGAAATATCATCCGATCCATCAAGGAAATATTTACAAATCATCCGAATGTCAGAAGAAGATTGATAATACAAATCCACTACTGTCATTCCGTTTTTAGATGTCCAGTATACAAGCTACGGCATCAGAAAGAGTTTTACAAAACCGAAGAAAATCATTATAACTATTAAGCTCATCTAAAATAGTTTAAAAAGACAGACATTTGAAAAAAACTGATATTATAAAACCATAAGTTCATTAACACCAATTTTTCATATATTTATAATTTAAAGTATAGCTGCAACATGGGTAGGGACCAACTAAATTAGGGGAACAAGTCACAAGACCCATCATGAAAACATTAAAACAAAAATAAAGACGGAGATCTAAAAAGACTGATAATAGAAACCTAAATATGCATTAATGCCTATCTTGCATGTCTGATGACACAAAAACAGTTTAATTGTGCAAAGTGCAAAAAATAAGTAAAAATGCTAACACAAAGCAACATGAAGTGCTTGTGGGTATCATGTAAACAAGGAATGGATTTGCATAGATCTAAGCTAAAATACACTTCGCAAAGGTTTGGTCTAACAGATGAAAGTGAGACATAGGTCCATGGTACTACTTTATAAGTTACAGCAAGAGTACCGAGCTGAAAGGCTATGAGACCATTTAAAATATTACTATAAAAAGCAGTCAAATGTCTGTTAAAGGCTAATACTTGAAAACCATAAATCCATTAACGTCGGTCATTTTAAATGCCTAGAACTTATAAGCTGAAGCCAGGGAAAGGGCCTGCTGGACTGAGAGAAAAGCTTGGGGCACATTTAAAATATTTTAAAGAATGGAAAATTTAATTAAATTGAAAACAAAGACAAAATAATCCAACGGGCTTGGTTTAGGGGGAATGACGGAGGACTGTCACAAAGAAGGTTCAACCCCACCGACGCTACCTCCCTGCATTCGCAGGCCCCGATTAGCGCCTATTTGATGAAGGTAAAAAATTGTCGGAACCAGGTGCCAACTTTGGGCGAATTGGATGCCATAGTTTTCCATAAATATACCAAATGGAGATCTAAGCTCGATTAGAAATGAGGGTTCATGGAATTGTCTTTGACGCTCAGGAGGACTTCAGCGGGAGAAGCTGCTAGGGTTAGTCTCATCTCGATCAAACGAAACCAAAAAAAGAAAAAATGATCGTCTAAATCGCTACTATAATACCATATGTCTATTAATGCCGATGTTTTTACATGTCAGGATCCTGTAAGTGGCAGCTAGGGCAAAGCCTAAAAAGGATCATGAAACCCATCGATAATTTTTTTTGAACCAGAGAATCTTCTATACAAGAATGATAATATAAACCGAGAAATTCATCAATGGTTTTTTTAGCAAATAATCGACTAGAATTAAAACCCTCAGCTCGTAAGATGGCATCTGTTGTCATGAAATCTAGATTATTTTTACGATGCTTTTTAGATCATGAAAATCTGAATTGAATTGAAAAACGAGCATACCTTGAGCCCATCGACAGAAAGAAGGCCGCTGATTATGCATTCTTTGAGGCCAGTGCCCAGCACTATCACATCATACTCTTCATCCATGGCTAATTTGCACAGATGAACCGATCAGAGGAAAAAAACAGACAAATGGGTGTGCGTGTTTTTTAATAAATGGTGATTCGGGTTAATTATTATGGGTATTGTGGGTACACAGGACTAGGGTAAATGAAACCGAGTGGACTGTGCAAATGGGTAGCGTGCAACCTGCCTGGTACTATTTAAAAAAATATGCCGTATTTAGGACGAGGATCAATTGACTCCGAAATAGAAGCTAAACTGCTTATCTAATTAAGTTGAATGCCTGCGCTTAGTATGATTATATCACCACGTATATATATATATATATATATATATATATATATATGTATGTGTATATGTTATTCAATAGTATTTACGTGTGTTTACTAGTTCATAAACATTTTATGGTTATAAATTTTTTAAAGATTTTTGATGACTATATTAAAAAAATGATTTTTAATGTATATAGACATGATAAAACTGGTTGACAATCTTTTTAATGTACAATAAATGACTAACGGATGATCTTACCATGGACTACCATGAAAAGTCAATACTACTAATGTAATAAAATTTCAAGGACTACTATTCCAACAGTGGAATCCTAAAACCCAACCCCCTCGTTTCCTACACTTTTGTTTCGAACCATACGGACCGGATGGAATGATTTTGTTTTCTTCAGCACATCAGAGACATGGGTTTCATCGAAAGGCATCATAGACATAGGTTCCATCCATAAGTAGCAGTTGACTCTGTACTTTCGGTATGCACTTCGAGAACTATTGATTAGCACAAGAGCAGTATAGGCGCGATAGCCATACTCGGGAACAGATGGGAAGTGCACTGCCGCTTGGATATGGGTAGTAACCCCTCGTAAACGCAATTATAGTTGGAAGGAAGCGTGGTCAGGACGCGCAGTCGGGGAACTATAATCCCCACCCAACCCGAAACTAAGTTTCCCACCCGAGGCTCCCCCCACTCCCCCCCCACCTCTTCTATAGTTGCCTTATGTGGTGGGGTGTTGAGGCCCTGCCAAATTTGCCTAGTAGTCGGTAGATTTGTAGACCTGCATAACCAATTTGAATGAGCACTTGTAGAGATAGCAGTCGTTGAGGTCCTACCCCAGTTCCCATTGATCTAGTCGACTTGGCAGCACTACCAATAGCGGCATCTTAGCAAGTACCTACCGGGTGGGTGGGAACTATAGGGGGTTCCATAATTGGTTGCTAAGCCCGGTGATAATGAAGTCATCCATCTCCTTCTAACTTCCTATTCCCACCCGACTCCTTCCTCTGCTTCCTTTCTTGAACCGGGTCAAGCGGTGAGGTATAGGTTGAAGGGAAGTCTAGGCAGAGGGGGTTGACACAGCTGTTTTATGTCCCTCCTCGACCAACGTCAAGTTTTCCATCTCCTCGAGGTGTCAGTCACCCTTTGTGTGTACGATCATAGGGATAAAGATCCGTTGTTGTCCAAGGTTCCTCCCCAACAAGAGCTTTTATCAAGACACTACTAATGGGCGGGATTGGAACTAGCTATGCTACTACTGGAATGGGCTTTGGAACTATGACTTCAAGTTATGAGCACTTGGTTAGATGGAAGGGGAGGGGGAGAGATAAAAGCTTATAATTAGCAACCCTACCTATTAACATCTATCCAACTGACCCAAAAGATCATCCCATGAGTCTAGTTCAAAGCCAGCGGGGTAAACAACCTTCTAGTCCCCGCCCAACCCGATGAGGCAATTTTCTTTGGCATTGGTGGTTCCCTTTTGTATTCAAATGTGCATTTTCCAATCTAGACCAAGTGCGTCACATTCTCGCCAAAGTACCATTCATTTACCCACAAGTCTTATTTATAGGGGCACTTCTCTCTTGAACTGCTTTCCACATGCTTTAATGTCACCTTCAATGCTCATGGCCACCCCTATTGCCACCTACCCACCCCTTGCCTGCCTCAAATTGACAGGGTCGGGGCTAGTAGGGCGTCGCCCTACTCTATAACCCCTCGGGGTGGGTGGGAGGAGGAAGGGTATAGTGGGGAGATCAGGTAGTTCACCTTATATACATGATACAATCCCCCAACTATAGATATAGGGGTTGGACATGAAACAACGAAGCATTGGTCTCATCCCCTACTATAGCTATAGACGGGCTATCACATATATAATGGTGCAGAATCTCGCCTATACACCAAACCCTTCCCCAAGGCCTCTACTCTTCTATAGGCGGGATGGTGGGGTTGGTTTCTTTAGAGAGTTGGGAAAAATAGGTCACAATAATCTACCTCACCTATAACTCCCACGCTATTATAGGGGGAATTATACGGCATATGATGGTAAACTTTTGCGAGTTGAGTTGATCGTTTGACTATCTCTGTGGGGTAGAGTGGGAGAAATAGTATGGTGGGTTGGGGCTAGGTTGGGTGGGTGGGAGGACTTATCCAACGTTTCTAGGGGTGGGTGGGAGTTCACTGAAACTAGAGTTTCCCACATGAACACCTCAATTTGAGTCGGTAGATTAATTGTTGAAGTTGGGCATGTTACTCCACTATATCCTCCCACCCAACTATGATTCCCTCCCACTACCATTAATCAGCGTAGGGCCCCCTTGCAGGGAAGGTAGATTAGTTGGAATTGTAGCGAGAAAGCATCCCTATGGGGTGGGGCTCAGGAGGATATAGTGGAGTAACATGCCCAACTCCTATTGGTAGAATTCTTAATTAATTAGTAGATTATTCAGCCCTTCCGCTAGCCCCCTAGTACTTCGAACTATAATGGGCGTCTTGGTTATTTTTTAAGAACCAAACTAATCTCTAGACATACCTATGGATTTTTACATTTCCAATTATCAGTAATACAAAAGGGATTGGCCAACGAACGAATAGAGGCTGCTAAACTTCTATTCCTACTCTTTGGGCTCTATGAAACCCAGGAGGGTGATCCCACAATGTACACCTAAAAAACTTTTACAATAGTAACCAAATACATTGTCAATAACATATTTCTCTCATGATACCACTTAATAGTAACATTAAATAAGTTGGCAACTTATTATGCTAATGTTATATGAGATGATTATGAGAGAAAAGACACCTGAAAGAACGAGTAACAATAATGTTCCTTTTAAAATTTTATGGTGAAAAGATTAAGTAATGAATCAATATTGTAAATGTAACAATAATATCCAACATGAACTAGTGTCTTTATCCAGAGCACGGAGTCAATATCCATTGGCATAAACTGATGACAATTCAAATAATAACACATATAATCCCAAGAAATCTTGCATTACAATATTTCTCTATGACTTTCAGGATTATCACTACTTACGAATATCCTAGCACATAGTAATTATAAGTCATCACTCTCATATAAGCATTTACATCAATTCATTGAATTGATAGGTAAACATGAAACTGAACATCCATCAAATAATGACAGAGACAAATGAAAGAAATCCTTGACTACTTTCAATCATAACTCATAACACACATACAGGGAGAGAAAATACCCATGAAACTTAATATTAATTTGTATTATAAAATGCTATATCATTATTAGTCTTACATGCATAGGTATGAACTCCAAGATAAACTTAAAACAAAGACTCTAAAACTTGCTTCGTATTTTCTTGATAACACTAATAGTATCAACTCAAAATTTTCTAACTCTCGTGCTTCTGGTCCTGAATTCCTTCTTATAGAGATGAAGGAGCAAAACAAGCCTCATACCAGATAGCACGCAGTTCATGATCTCATAGGACCGCTTGCAGCAATATTCCCTTCATTGTTAGGCTTGAGTCTTTAGGTGAAGCAAATAAACATGAGGCAGAAATATCCTCAAATCTTCATGGAAAATAGGTCCCACCTTAAAAGACAACATTAGTTTGTTATAGCAATCACAAGATATTCTCCATGTGTTCCAAATGCCAATTGTAAGGAAATCAAAACAACAAAACTTACGAATCAAGGCAAAGAAAACAAAAAAAGGTCAAAAACTGTTTAATCCACATTAGCACCACGTGCTAATCACTTTGAGCGTTGAGGAGAGAATAATATTTTACCATTTTATATCAAAAGCCTAATCTGCACTATTTTCAAGCTATGTATTATTCTTCTCCTATCCATTATTCTCCTCTTTCACTTTGTATACTTCTCCAACCAAACATTGTACTCCTCCTCAGTGGGCCATTTAACATTCAATAAATCATGCACCTTAGTAGTATATTGGGAGTACCTTGCATCAATTAAAATTCTAGCTTAACAAATATATCCATTTTTTACTCAATCTCTACCATCATATGAATGTTTGAATTGAGCAAGAGGTAATCAGTGATAGATAAATGTATCATAGCAGCATCAATCAATCCTCCCAAATCCTCCTTCTAGGTGATGTAATTCACCCTTGAAATTCAATATTTGAGGCATGCCACGGTTCTCCATTTCTTTGAATATTTTCAACTTGCTTTTGAGTTGTATTCCTAATTTTCCATGGAAAGTGGTTACCTCATTTATTGAGTCAATAGTTTTCAAGATGTCAGGAATATTTGTGGGTGCCTCGAGATCCTCCTCCATTTTAGGCATCATTTCTTTCAATGCACTTACCCTAGAAATCCAATTATTCCATTCATTCTTGAAGGCCTCCTGTACTTGCAGATACTTTGCATTTGCCTCATGAATGCTTTTATATGTGGCCCATACATCATTAGCTCTGTGAACCAACTTAGTTACTCTGTGCTTAAGCACATCTCTAAAAATTTCATTGGCCACCCTGACTATCTCTAGTTTGGAATGCTTGACATTTTCCTCTTTAGCAATTAACTTTCCTCTTAAAATATCAATTATGAGGGCCAAATTTTCTCTATCTTGTGTAGACATATCAAATGAGGAAGAGGGAGAAGGTTGAGTCATTGTCTTTTGGGTAGCTTGAATGGTAGCTCTCATTCGACTCAATTCATCCAAAGCCTTATTATATTCCTTGACCAAAGATTCATATTTTTTTTGAGAAATATGTGCAGTGTCCACACTAAGCATTGCAACATGTGCAATTAATTCAGCTGCCTGGATCAAAGTTATGCTAGTAGCTCTTTTGACCACTAGTGA
Source organism: Sequoia sempervirens (assembly GCA_007258455.2). Lineage (NCBI taxonomy): Eukaryota > Viridiplantae > Streptophyta > Pinopsida > Cupressales > Cupressaceae > Sequoia > Sequoia sempervirens. The sequence goes on from VDFB02379711.1 coordinate 263,630,320, forward strand.
ACCCATGACTTCTTTAATAGGCCTAGGAACCTCATGTTTGTTAGTATTAGGTGCCATAGACAAAATTGCAAGGGTATGCAACTTTGGACTATACTCGGAACCAAATACTTTATTCTCAAACTAATCTTCAGATATCAGAGCTTGGGGATCTCTTCTAATTGCATCATAGGCTATGGTAGTTGTGATAGTATGTCCTAGTAATAGCATGATTCCACTATCTTTAACAATTCTACGAGCTTCAGTAGGAGTAATGGCTGTAATTTTAGCCTTAATCACAAGAAGCATGTAGGCTTACTGGAATTTTTCCTGTTAAAAGCATACTTAAACAATTGCCATCCACTCTAGGGTTGGGGTTTCTTACCAATCTTGCTAGCATCATCAATTAACCTAGTGGTAACAACAACTTGTCTTGTGGGCCTTTTACCAATTCATGACCCTCCCTCTCTAATACCTCCAGAAGTTTCTTGCATAAACTTTTATGTTTCCTTTTTTGCACTTCTTGACCTTGTGGAAGCTGTAGGGGTACCAAGCAAAGGGTGAGACATAGCTACTGGTTTGGGCTCAGCTTCAGCTGAAGCATGCTGAGTTTTAGGTCTTTTGACCCTTTTTTGTTTTGGTTTCCTCTCAGGTCTAACACTGGACTCACTAGGCTCTGGGTCACTCATGTTTGTAACGCAAATGGATCGACTAGGGTTTACAATTTCTTATGATCAAACAAAACCCTTCACAATTATGATAGGATAAAACTCTACTGTTGAACATGACAACTTTCTTCACGGTTTAGACAATGCTCAATTATCATATTGAAAGCACCAGGAAAAGACTAAATTGCATTTTAAATCAATTTTCTTATTAGATTTCATGGGCGTTCATCCTACTACCTTAATTAATAGGAGGTATCAATTTTTACCCGGACGAAACCTGTGTCACCCTAGTTGTAGATAATCTCTAGAGTTTTCCTTGCAAATTCTTCAGTCTCTAGTATTCCTTTCGCTAGCCAGTGAATTAGGATGCACAATAAACCAGATATCTACTTTCAGTTACGGCCTAGAGGGGAGCATGTCACCATTAATATTTGATAGTAAGCTTGCATGAGTGAACTGACAAGTAGCTGTTCAATTTTGAACCTTGATCGTTGATCCTTTAGCTTTAAAACTATATCAATGGTTGATAATCCATCTTGCTACTTTTCTTTCTGATTTATATGAAATCCTTAAGATTTTGACACATTGCCTCTTTATGTAGCAGTTATCACCAATTGTTGGTTCACTTCGTTCTCTTCCATCTTTATCAGCGATGCAAGTACCTTATGTGACAAAATCTCGGTCCTTGGATCCAAGGCCAGTTTCTTGATCATCTTCATCTCCATTGCTCCTCACTAATTCAACTTTTCATCTTGACTCCAATCAACAAAAATAGATGTAAGCACTAGAGTTTGACACGTACACCTGCATATTGATAAAAGATATTGCAAATAGAATGTAGTCAAATTAGCGAGAGAAAACTCCTTATAAGGGACCATATTGCTCATCGCTAATCATAACCTTAGTGCTCAAAATGAATCCACGTGGTGCGATACAACTGGGAACTCATCATCTCGCTCATCGCTAATTGTAAACAATCCCTTTACAACATACTAGCGATGAGCAATGAAACTGGGATCATAACGTGAGAAGTCATCACTTATCGCTATTACAACTTTAAGAACTCAAAAAACATTAGCGATAGGTGATCCCTTAAGAACCTCACTCATCACTAATCATAGACAAAAGCTTAAATAACAATTAGCAATGAGCAATATCACCTCATCGCTCATCTCTAGTTTAAAACATATATCTCAAAAGTGATCGACGATGAGCAAAAAGGACATAAGGCTGGTTGAACTTAAGTGAAAACTTTTATGCACGCGCTCAATAAGTTGTTATGATGGAGGGGACTTCCTAGGATGATATGATAGATAAAATAAAAGCTCAAGAACCTCAAAGTCATAACATAGCTTAGCTTTTTCAAAACTCATGATGAGGAAACCGACTACCTAATAGAAAGTATTAAAATAGTGACTGATAGCGAGCACTAGGAAGTCAACAATCAACTAGAACACTCAATTGACTTTAAGGAAGCAGATTCAAAAACTCTCCTAAATGCAACAAGGGTTTAAGATGGGACATGAGAATTATGGTTCCATTAGTGGCTTCGACTGGGGATGTATGCCTCCCATAGGCATGGCGAGATCATTAGAATCTTAGGTTGTAGCAAACCAAAATGTGGATTAAAACTAAATGACCCAAATCGGGGAATTACCCAGACAAGATAATAATACCCAAAACAAAACAAAAGCAAACACACCTATATACATAATGGCTCTAGGAAAATTCACCACCAACAATTCATCGATGGAAAATTCATCGCCAACAATTCAACATGGGAAAATTCACTGCCATGACAAATTCATCGCCAAATAAAATTCACCGAGGCGGAAAATTAATCATCATTAATATTTTTTAATATATATTTGAAATTTTTGATTTTTTTCAAAAGAATAATTTGATTTATAATAATAAAAAATTAATTGCATTAACTTTAGAGAATTTGATTTATAATAATAAAAATAAAAATATTTTTCAATATATTTTATTTCATCATCATCTATAATCTATAATTGATTTATGATAATAAAAATAAAAATATTTTTCAAAATATTTTATTTTATCAATCATCTATAATTGATTTATTGATAATAAAAATAAAAATATTTTTGGTATCTCAATAAAGTAAAAAATAATCTTAGAGGGTATCTCAATAAATCAATAATTATTATTGAGATGAATATAAATTACTATGGGTAAAGTATTTTTATTTTTTGCAAATATTGAGACAAATAGAAATTACTATGAATCAAACCTACTACAAAAATAAATCAATTTTTAATATATTATCATGTTAAAACATTCATATCAAAATAAACATCAAATAAATTGTAACAGAGGTGAAAATGATTTTAATTTTTTTTTCTTTTCAAAGTTATAGAAATATATATTAAAAAATATTTATGGTTAGTGGTGAATTTTGCTTTGCGATGAATTTGTCATGGCAATGAATTTTCCCATGATGAATTCTGTAAGTGAATTGTTGGTGATGAATTTTCCGTATGCCATACATAATGTACAAAAAGAACGTACATGGAAGATAACATACATAGGAGAAGTATGGCTTTAAGAACTGTCCATGTACTGGCAATTCAAAAAGTTCACTTGTCAGGCTCTGAAGAAAATATGAATCTTCTTCATGAGTGTTGGCTATCAAGTAAGGCCCAATCCATAATGCTTCGAATTTTCCATGTTTGCCCTTATCCTGAACTCTTTCATTCCAAGCTAACACCATGTTGTTAACTTCAAATTTCCTAGGGGAAGCTTTTCTATCATATAAGTGCTTAACCCGTAATTATATCTTCAAGTTTTTATCTTGAGCCTCCCTCCTAGATTCATCCAACTACACCAAATTATTTGTCCTGTGCTGCATATCATTACAGATTTCTCCATCATATTCCTGCACAAACTTGTACATCTTGAGTAGGTTATTTTGTGGCAATCTTTCCTCCAGACCATACACTAAACCAACAGGTGAATAACTAGTGGCCTTTTTCACAGTCACTCTAACTGTCCAGATTGCCAATTTTAATTTTGAAATCCAGGCATTTTTGTTCTTCTCCATAATTCTCTTGATTATCTTCATCAAGCTCTTCTTACTAGACTTAGCTTGGCCACTTCCTCATGGATGGTAAGGTGAAGAATAAGAGACTTGTAAGTCGTGTTTCTCACAAAAGTCCTTGAATTCATTTGATCTAAAACACATAACATTGTCTGAGATAATCCTCTGAGGGACTCCAAATCTGATAAGAATATTATTCAACAAAAAATCAACTACCACCTTGCTTGTTTCCTTCTTTGTAGGTATGGCTTCCACCCATTTTGTAAAGTAGTCAGTAGCAACAAGAATCCATGAGTGACCTCCACTAGATTTTTCTAGTATCTCCCTGATGAAATCAATTCCCCACTGTTGGAAAGGGGCTTCAATGGTCATAGGTCTAAGTGGCAGATTCCCTGAAAACTTTAGTTTTCCTGAGAATCGTTGACAGACATCACAAGTTTTAACAAATTTGTGGGCATCTTTAAAGACTATAGGCCACCAGAATCTAGCTTTTAAAATCTTGTGTGTGGTGGTCTTCATTGTGCATTTCTTGCAAAAGCTCCAATGCTTGTTTTCCATCCACACATTTCAGAAGTATGCCATCCAAGCTTCTCCACCATAAATCATTATCAATTATCACATACTTAATAGCATGTAATTTCAACATTCTTTTTTCATTGTTAGCCATATCAGTAGGACATTGCAAAGTTTGCAAATGTTGGATAATTCTTCTGTACCATCCGCATGTTTGCATATCATAGAGAGGTGCTACATCAACTACTTCAGTGTCATTAACTTGATTGGATTCTAAATTAGACTTTGCCATTAACTTGGCTAGGCCCTGTCCTCCTACTAATTTGGTAATGTGAACCTCAATGTTGAATTCTTGGATCCTGTTGATCCATCTACACCTTCTACATGTTGTCTCCTGCTGAGTAAAAATATCCTTCACAATTGCACTTGGTACAAAAGCAATAATTGTAGCCCCTTGTAGGTAAGTCCTAAAATTATTTACAACCTTTACCAAAGCATTGGCTTGTTTCTTAGTAGTGTCATACTTCAATTCTGCAGCCTATAAAGATTTTCTAAAAAATGCAATTGGTTGTTCAAAACCTTGCTCATTTTTCTGTAGTAAAACAACAACAATAGTATGAAAAGAAGCAAAAGAGAAAATGTGCATTGGTCTAGAGAAGTCAAGAGACTTCAAAACTAGAGCCTCTTTAATAGCTTGTTTTATCTTCTTAAAAGCTTGACTGGGCTCTTCACTCCAAAGTACCTTTCACCCTTCTTCAACATTTTGGAAATAGGTCTTGTAATTTCTGCAAAGTTGGTTACAAATCTTCTCAAAAAAATTATTTGCCCAAAAAATGAATGGATATCCTTAATATTTCTTGGTTGGGGAATCTTGTCAATAGTTGCTACTCTTTCAGGATCTATCCTTACTCCTTCCTTAGACATAATATGTCCTAGCAATTTTCCCTCGGTGACTGCAAAGGCACATTTCTTTAGATTCAAAGATATTCCATATTCTAGTGACCTGACAAAAACCTTTTCTAAATGCACACAATGATCCTCTTCTTTCTTAGAATAAGTGGTCAAGTCATCTTGATATACAACCATAAATAGATCAATAAAATTTAAGAAAGCTACATCCATAGCCCTTTGAAAAGTAGCACCAACATTTGTTAAGCCAAAAGGCATCCTTACATACAAATAAGTACCCCAAGGAGTGGTAAATGCAGTCTTGTATTGCTCAGACTCCTTCACTTTTACTTGATTATACCCTGAGAAACCGTCCATCATTGACAACAACTCATAGCCAGTTACCTTTTGTAACATGTCCTCCATGTTCGGTAAGGGATAATTATCCTTTAATGAGGACACATTTAGGTTCCTAAAATCAACACACAGTCTTATATCCCCATTCTTTTTCCTCACCGGTACTAAATTGGATACCCATGAAGAATGCCTAATGGGTTTTATAATACCAGCCTCCCTTAACTTTATCAACTCCTCCCGAATCTTGAGAGCTATCATAGGATTAATTGGTCTTTGCTTCTGTCTGAAGGGTTTTTCATCCTCTTTCAAAGGGATTTCATGTCGAAACAACTCCTCTTTGTAAGCTTTCAAGTCATTGTACGACCAAGCAAAGACATGCCTATATTTTCTCAACAAGGCAATTAGTATGGCCTTCACCTTTGGTTTCATCCTTTTTCCTCTATAAACCTTCTTTGGGGCATTTTCAGTTCCCAAGTTCACTTCTTCTTTGTCTTTTGGGTGGGCAATAGTCGCTTTGGCCTTATTGGTTTCTTGATTATCAAAGACCCTTTCAAGTGCTACAAGGCCTTTGGGGATTTTGTTTGTTTTCAGTTGGATAACCTCTTTTACAAACATTATGTCTTTTCCATCAGTATTTTCTACAAATCCACTAAAATCAATCTCCTCACCTTCATATTTATCAACACATTTTAGGAATCTAAGGATATCCTCATCATCATTAAAATTTTTCCAATTGTACACATTGTTAGGGATAGAGGGCCTTGTTTTTATCTCAACCTTTGAAATACCTATGAAAGTTATATCATTAGGTCTTAATGCAATATTAGCCAGTAGATCAACAACTTTGTTTTGTCTTGTCTCCATCCAGTCTATTCCAAAAGCATCAAACTGTTCAATGGAGTCCCAAACAACATTCTGGTATAGCCTCAGTCTGTTATTTTTGTAAGCATATTTAGCTCTCACTTGGGATATTACTAACTTAGAATCACCAATTACCATTTGTTTTCTGATTCCATGTTTTTCAGCAAGTCTCAATCCCAATAACAAGGCTTCATATTCTACTATGTCATTTGTACAGACAAAAGATAGTGTAAAAAAAAACTTATAAGTACTTCCAGTTGGTGATACTAGTAAAATCCCTGCACTAGATCCATATTTAGAGATCACACCATCAAAGTACATTTTCCATAGTCCTTCTTTATCAAACATCCTTGAAAATTCATTTGCTATAAGTGCAGGACATCTTTCAATCTCCTTTGGTACTTCCTCTACCCTAAATCCACCAATGTCAGTGTCTATGAAAAGAATTGTGTCATCTTTAGGGACATGTTCCAACATATTTGGGACCCTAGATTCTCTCATTACTTGGATATTCCCTCCATCAATGGGAAATGTGGCATAAGACATATCACACTGCATACTGCCTCCCATAGATGCACTCCATTTTCATGATAACAACATTCCATAATTAGGTGGGATATCAACTACTACCACACTCATTTTAAACTCCTTATCAGGGTTCAAGCTACTAACCTATATGGAAGCTCATTTATCACACCTACCATAGGGACCTCTTTGGCATCCATAGCATAACATTTTCCCTAAGTACTATCAACTTTTAACCCTAAGGCATCCATGATTTTAACTGGCATGATATTGTTTGATGCACCAGAGTCAATAATACAATTCTTTATGAAATCCCCCCCAACTATTAAGGTAAGAAAAATTGGATCTGTCTTATCTGGACAAGTATTCATAGAATTTCCAAGAAAAATGTGGGGAATCTCAACAATTACTCCTTCAACTTCCTTACCCTTTTTATCCTTATCACTTGGTTTGGAAGGAGTGGGTTCTACTACATTATTACTGGTTAGAGCAGTGCCGGTGATAAGGGCCACTGCCTTTTTTTTGTGTTCTTCTATCCTCATCATTTCAAGAAAAGGTATAGACACTTTAACTTGGCCAAGTAATTGAAACATGTCAATAGGAGTATATTTTGGAAATTTAGTTGAAGGCATGCCTTGTTCGTGGCTATTTTCTTTTTGTTGATTTCTGGTTGCTTTAGCCTTATGTTTAGTATCCTTATTTTCGGCTTCAGGAACTTGCTTCTGTGTCTTTGATTTTTCAGTAGAAGATTTGTGTCCAGGAGTAGCTTTTAACTTGCCCGATCTCTTGGCCCAAATTTTATCTCCCTTCTCTTCTTTATCTTTGACAACTTCTATTTTTTTTATCAGGTTCATGTTCCTTTCCCTTAGCCTTTTTTTCTTTGATGAACAGACCAACAGGATTACCTTGTTCACCTCTGACAATTCTATTTCTCAAATGATAAGAACCTCTAGCTTGAGCAGATAAGACTGTTGTATATTTTGCAATCTCTTTCACAAAAGGTCTTCTTAATGAGACACCATCTTCAATCACCTCCAAATTGTAGGCCTCATTATTACTAGTGTCATCCTCATCATAAAGAACCTACTGATGATATGTGTTAGTAATTTTCCTTTGATTTCCAACATCTACTTCACAAGAATCTTCATCAGAAGAACATTCACTATAAATATTAGAATCACCCATAATCATAAGCACATTGTCCTCCTCTTGATCTTGTTGATCACACTCCTCAGGCATGTTATCTTCTACCTCCACCATCTATGCTATTGCACACTGCTACGAGGAATGTGGCATTTGGAAAGTCATACACCAAGGAGTATCTTCAACAAAATTTCTTGAATTCTTTCGTAGAGGGTCTGGAGGAACTTTGTTTTGGGCATTTCTCTAATTATTTGAGACATGCTTCCCATTATACCAATTGGTATTGTAAGGGTGGTCTTGCAACCCAGGGGGTTCTCTCATTCCTTTGGTAATTTCTTGGTTGGGCCTTCTCTTGCCTTTCAATTTTATCATTGATAGTTTTCATGAAGCTTTCAAGCTTGTCTTCAATGGTTCCCCCTTTAGTGCTTGAATTCTTTTCATCCCTTTTTGAAGCTTTGAAAAGTCTCGGATCATCTCGTCTGCCAACTTTACCAATTGTTTTGCTAATTTTTTCAATATGTTATGCTATCTTAAAAGCTTCTCTTAAAGATTAAGGACGCTTATCTAGCAGATGATAACTCATATTTGCATCAAAAACATTGCAGTAATTTAAGCAAACATGATCATTTAAGTGTAAATGAGGAGGCAATATTTTTCTAGCCTTTTGGAACCTTGTATTAAACTCAACAATAGATTCATTGGACCCTTTCACAATATTATTGAATTGATTCAATAGAAAAATTGAATCAATCTTATCTATCACCATATTGTTCTCTAAAAACCCTCATGAACTCTTCCCAAGAGCCAATGCTCTTAGCAGGTAAAATTTTGTACCACTCTCTTCCATCTTCAACAAGAGACTACAGGAATAATTTCATCATGACATCTTCTGCTTCTATCTCAAAGTCATCCATAATGTTAGCGAATGCTTTGAGGTGGTATTTGCCACTTAGAGCATTATTTCCAGAGAATTTTACTAGAGCAAGCCTAAAATCTTTAGGGAATGGGTTGGGATAGCCAAGTATTCCAGTGAAACTTAACTATTGGTATTTATCTACTTGGAGCAGTCTCCTAGTATGCCTATGATCATCTATGTGTTCATCATCTTTCTTGCTATCGAAGTGGCTACCATCTATTTCCTTACCACTTTCACCATCACCTCCTTCTTTCTTACCTCCCTTATCATCTTCGAAGTGAGACTTATCATTCTTATTTCCTCCTCCACCACCATTTCCATGATTTCCACCACCACTTCCCCCAGGGGTATGTCCATCAGATTTCCCCTTTTGCAACTCACTATTAGTATTTCCAAAACTTGAGGCTTCTGGTATGTGAGTGGCCATTTGAAGGAATGCAATATTTCTAGCCACTTCAGCATCAGAGGCTATCATTTTAGCTTTTTTCAAATCTTCTCTTAGTTTTTCACCTTCCAAATGCAACCTTAGTATCTCAGGATTTGGAAGTATGTTAGATGGGATTGGATCAATTTTGGCTTTATTTGTGGGGATTTCAGTAAGTGAAGTATTGGTTTTATCATTGGTTTTGAATGTAGTTTTCTTGGGTGGGTCAAGAGGTTTCTTCCCATGATCTACAAATGATGTTTTCTTAGTAATAACAAGAGGATCTGAGGCTTTAGTGGTTGAGACAAATGTAGTATAAGTATCAGTAGTTGAAGCTCCCATTGTGATTGTTACTCCAGGAATATCATCAGTCATCTTAGAAAGATTTTCCTCAGAGGTTCTATGCCTTGCGGCCTCCTCTCTCATTTTCTCCAATTTTTTTCTTCTAGCATCTCTCTTGAGTTGCTTAGCTCTAATCCTATCTTCCTTTTCTTTCAAATATTTATTTCTTCTTTCTTCTTGTTCTTGGAATCTTAACTCTTATTCTTCAATGGATTTCATGTCATTATCTATATCTTCCTCATTTTCCAAAATATCTCCATGTTCACTTGGGGCAGGAGTAAAGTAAGGTTGGTCAGCAAGATCTTCCTCAAGAGAAAAATGGACTAGTTCATCAAGGGATTTACCTCGTGGCTTAAAATTCTTTCCATTGAAAATGGACCCAATTCCCGAGTTTGAGGACTCAAAGAATTTCTTATTCTTTCCCCAAAACTCCCACCTATCCTCCTCTCTTGAAACATTTCTCTCACTATCAAAAACTTCTTCTACTGGAAAACTTCCCTGGTCTATGTTAGATCCTTGAACATTATGTCCTTCTTCATGGACACTTGCACTACTTATATCAACATGAAAAGTAGGAGATATATCAGAATGGGAATCAACAGACTTACTTGATTCAGAGCATTTCCTGACCCATTCAGGTTGCTTTTCCTTTGTAGGTTCAGATTCTGCCTTATGCTCAGGATGCTTCTTCACATAGCTTCTGGTCTTCCTCATAATGTCAAGTACTACAAAATCTTTTTTGTTGTTTTCTTCTGGAGTGTTAATCTTCACACTAGTACTAAAGAACTCAGAGTCGCCACCCAAGATACTAGGAAATAAAAAGTGATTGCACTTTGGTTTTGTACTTGTTACTCCAGAAAAGATTTTAAGCATTACCTTATAGACAGTGGCATAATGAAATAATACCTGACACATAAGACCTAGTATGATGGGACTAATGCAATAACTTAAAACTGATTATTCCTCAAACAAGAAGGAATATTCACAATGAAGAACTAACTCTAACTGTACTTGATATGAACTTAGAGACTTTTGGACTTAGCTGGTCCCAAGTAGAGTCACCAATCTATTGGTTATTTTTTAAGAACCAAACTAATCTCTAGACATACCTATGGATTTTTCCATTTCCAATTATCAGTAATACTAAAGGGATTGGGCAATGAACTAATAGAGACTGCTAAACTTCTATTCCTACTCTTTGGGCTTTGTGAAACTCGAGAGGGTGATCCCACAATGTACACCTAATTTTTTTTTACAATTGTAACCAAATACATTGTCAATAAAAGATATCTCTCATGATACTACTTAATAGTAACATTAAATAAGTTGGCAACTTATTATGATAATGTTAAATGAGTTGATTATGAGAGAAAAGACACTTGAAAGAACGAGTAAAAACAGTGTTCCTTTTGAAATTTTATGGTGAAAAGATTGAGTAAGTAATGAATCAATACTGTAAATGTAACACTAATATCCAACATGAACCAATGTCTTTATCCAAAGCACGAAGTCAGTATCGTTTGACATAAACTGATGGAAATTCAAATAATAACACATATAATCCCAAGAAATATTGCATTACAATATTTCTTTGTGACTTTCAGGATTATCACTACTTACAAATATCCTAGCATATAGTAATTATAAGTCATCACTCTCATATAAGCATTTACATCAATACATTGAATCGATAGAAAAACATGAAATTAAACATCCATCAGATAATGACAGAGACAAATGAAAGAAATCCTTGACTACTTTCAATCATAACTCATAACACACATACAAGGAGAGAAAATAACCATGAAACTCAATATTAATTTGTATTATAAAATGCTATATCATTATCAATCTTACATGCATAAGTATGAACTCCAAGATAAAATTAAAACAAAGACTTTAAAACTTGCTTCGTATTTTCTTGATAAGACTAACAGTATCAACTCAAAATTTTCTAACTCCTGTGCTGCTAGTCCTGAATTCCTTCTTATAGAGATGAAGGAGAAAAACAAGCCTCAAACCAAATAGCACACATGTCATGATCTCATAGGACCGCTTGCAGCAATATTCTCTTCATGGTTACACTTGAGTCTTTAGGTGAAGCAAATAAACATGAGGCAGAAATATCCTCAAATCTTCGTGGAAAATTGGTCCCACCTTAAAAGACAACATTATTTTGTTACAACAGTCAGAAGATATTCTCCATGTGTTCCAAATGCCAACTGTAAGGAAATCAAAACTAAAAAACTTATGAAGCAAGGCAAAGATAATAGAAAAAGGTCAAAAACTAGTTAATCCACATTAGCACCACGTGCTAATCACTTTGAGCGTTGAGGAGAGAATAATATTTTACCATGTTATATCAAAAGCTTAATCTGCACTATTTTTAGGCTATGCATTATTCTTCTCCTATCCATTATTCTCCTCTTTCACTCTGTATACTTCTCCAACCAAACATTGTACTCCTCCTCATTAGGCCATTTAACATTCAATAAATCATGCACCTTAGTAGTATACTGGGAGTACCTTGCATCGATTAAAATTCTAGCTTCCTTAACAAATATATCCATTTTTTACTCAATCTCTACCATCATATCAATGTTTGAATTGAGCAAGAGGTAATCAGTGACAAATAAATGCATCATAGCAGCATCAAGCAATCCTCCCAAATCCTCCTTCTAGGTGTCAAACGGATGTAATTCACCCTTGAAATTCAATATTTGAGGCATGCCGCGGTTCTCCATTTCCTTGAATATTTTCAACTTGCTTTTGAGCTGTATTCCCAATTTTCCATGGAAAGTGGTTACCTCATTTATTGAGTCAATAGTTTTCAAGATTTTAGGAATATTTGTGGGTGCCTTGGGATCCTCCTCCATTTTAGGCATAATTTCTTTCAATGCACTTACCCTAGCAATCCAATTATTCCATTCATTCTTGAAGGCCTCCTATACTTGTAGATACTTTGCATTTGCCTCATGAATGCTTTTATACGTGGCCCATACATCATTATCCCTGTGGACCAACTTATTTACTCTGTGCTTAAGCACATCTTTAAAAATTTCTTTGGCCACCTTGACTGTCTCTAGTTTGGCCTACTTGACATTTTCCTCTTTAGCAATTAACTTTCCTCTTAAATCATCAATTATGAGGGCCAAAGTTTCTCTATCTTATGTAGACATATCAAATGAGGAAGAGGGAGAAGGTTGAGTCACTGTCTTTTGGGTAGCTTGAATGGTAACTCTCATTCAACTCAATTTATTCAAAGCCTTATTATATTCCTTGACCAAAGATTCATAATTCTTTTGAGAAATATGTGCAGTGTCCACACTAAGCATTGTAGCATGTGCAGTTAATTCAACTCCCTGGATCAGAGTTATGTTAGTAGCTTTTTTGACCACTAGTGAACCCATGACTTCTTCAATAGGCCTATGAACCTCATGTTTGTTAGTATTAGGTGCCATAGACAAAATTGCAAGGGTATGCAACTTTGGACTATACCCGAAACCAAATGCTTTATTCTCAAAATGATCTTCATATATCAGAGCTTGGGGATCTCTTCTAATTGCATCATAGGCTATGGCAACTATGATAATACATCCTGGTAATAACATGATTTGACTATCTTTAAAAATTCTACGAGCTTTAGTAGGAGTAATGGCTGCAATTTCATCATTAATCACAAAAAGCATGTAGGCTTACTAAAATTTTTCCTATTAAAAGCATAGTTAAACAATTTCCATCCACTTTGTGGCTGGGGTTTCTCACAAATCTTGCTAGCATCATCAATTAACTTGGTGGTAACAACAACTTGTCTCATGGGCCTTTTACCAATTCATGACCCTCCCTCTCTAATACCTCCAAAAGTTTCTTGCATAAAATTTTCTGTTTCCTTTTTGCACTTCTTGACCTTGTGGAAGCCGCAGGGGTACCAAGCAAAGGGTTACACACAGCTATTGGTTTTGGCTTGGCTTCAGCTAAATCATGCTAAGTTTTAGGTCTTTTGACCCTTTTTTATTTTGGTTTCCTCTCAAGTCTAACACTAGAATCACTAGGCTCTGGGTCACTCATGTTTGTAACACAAATGGAGACTAGGGTTTACAATTTCTTACGACCAAACAAAACCCTTCAGAATTATGATAGGATAAAACTCTACTGTTGAACATGACAACTTTCTTCACAATTTAGACAATGCTCAATTATCAAATTGAAAGCACTAGGAAAATATTAAATTGCATTTTCCATCAATTTTCTTATCAACTTTCATGGGTGTTCATCCTACTACCTTAATTAATAGGAAGTATTAGTTTTGCTTACCCAGACGAAAGTTGTGTCACCCTAGTTGCAGATAATCTATGGAGTTTTCCTTGCAAATTATTCAACCTCTGGTATTTCTTCCACTAGCCAGTGAATTAGGATGCACAATAAACCATATATCTACTTTTAGTTACGGTCGAGAGGGGAGCATGTCACCATTAATATTTGATAGTAAGCTTGTGCGAGCGAACTGACAAGTAGCTGTTCAATTTTGAACCTTGATCATTGATCCTTCAACTTTAAAACTGTATCAATGGTTGATAATCCACCTCACTACTTTTCTTTCTAATTTATACAAAATCCTTAAGATTTTGACACGTTGCCTCTTCATGCAACAGTTGTCGCCAATCACTAGTTCACTTTGTCCTCTTCCATCTTTATTAGCGATGCAAGTACCTTATGCAACAAAATCTTTGTTCTTGGATCCAGGGCCGGTTTCTTGATCATCTTCATCTCCATCACTCCTCACTAATTCAACTTTGCACCTTGACTCCAATCAACAACAATAGATGTAAGCACCATAGTTTGACATGTACACCTGCATATCGATAAAAGACATCACAAATGGAATGTATTCAAATTAGCGAGAGAAAACTCCCCATTAGGGACCATATTGCTCATATCCGTGAGGTGCTATAGAATTGGGAACTCATCATCTCGCTCATCACTAGTTGTTAACAATCCCTTTACAACATACTGGCGATGAGCGATGAAACTAAGATCATAAGGTGAGAAGTCATCGCTTATCGCTATTACAGCTTTAAGAACTCAAAAAACATTAGCAATAGGTGATCCCTTAAGAACCTCGCTCATTGATAATCACATACATAAGCTCAAAGAACAATTAGCGATGAGCGATATCACCTCATCGCTCATTGCTAGTTTAAAACATATATCTCAAAAGTGATTGGTGATGAGTGATAAGGACATAAGGCCAGTTGAACTTAAGTGAAAACTTTTATGCACGTTCTCAATAAGTTGTTATGACAGAGGGGACTTCCTAGGATGATACAATAGATAAAATAAAAGCTCAAGAACCCCAAAGTCATAACATAGCTTAGTTTTTTTGGAACTCATGATGAGGAAACTGACTACCTAATAGAAAGTATTAAAATAGTGACTAGCAGTGGGCATTAGGAAGTCAACAATCAAATAGAACACTCAATTGACTTTAGGGAAGCAGATTCAAAAACCCTCCTAAATGCAACAAGGTTTTAAGATGGGACATGAGAACTACAGTTCCATCAGGGGGTGGGAGTGGCCCCTCCTTGTAGGGGGGTATATTAATTGACGGTAGGATAAGCCTTTGTTGCTAGCATAAGTTGGGAGGGGATTAGAGGGCTTAGGCATTTAGAATTCTCCCCCACCTGCCTAAGCTATATTTTCCCACCCATCCATAAGTCACTCCCCAGGAGGATAATCATTCGATTGGGAGGGAGTTTTAGTTCCACCTAACTATGATTCCCTATGCACCACCCGAATAGCCGTTTGTTGGGGAGGGATGGAGTTTTAGTTCCATCCTGGGTGGGTGGATAGCTATTGGGTGGGAGGAAATAGTTGAGGCCCAGTTCTAAGTCCTAGTTCTAGGTTAATACATCTAGAATAGATGACTCGGTTCAGTAAGCAGGTTCGTTCAAGGCCTACTGTAGCAGTCTCATTATGTAGGTTCACTCAATGCTTGGCTAATAGTTGAGGTAGGGTTCATCAGGGTGGGAGGTAATTAATTTCTAGAGTAGGACAAATAGGGTGGATAGGGGTAATGACGAACTAACATGACTTATTGATCAATGGGTAGCGGCATGCCCTTGGGGGTAGTAGATCGATAGTTTGTTGCTTTCAACCTTTGTAATAGAGAATCAAATCGAAGGAACTTGACCCAACTGTTAGGAGATGGCCCCCCTGTATCTTTGGTAGAAAATAGGTAGGGGGCATAGTGCATAAAGCCCTTTCATCAAGTGTGTAATCATCAGTAGTAGCATGTATGTCAGACCCATACATCTTAGTAGAAATATTAGAGTGGATGTTAAATGGTATCCTTTAGATGAAGGTTGGGTGAAGGTGAACTTTGATGGGGTAGCCCGATGCAATCCAGGTCCATCAAGAGTGGGGTGTATTTTTAGGGACCATAATGGTGAGTGGATCATCAGGGGGGCGAAAAGATTGGTGGATGGAACTAATAACGGAGTAGAGTTCCAAGCCACCCGACTATTGAAAAATGAAGGTGAAATTGTAGCTTAAAACTCGTAAAACTATGAGACTGTAGATCTAATTAAGTGTTCTTTGTTACAATTCTTTGTGTATGATTAATCTTGTTTAGATCAAGTTTACCAATTGTAGAAAGAGACAAAATATTGTAGAAGAATGAGACAAGAAGATAGAAGTGACACAACATATACATGGAGAAACCCTTTTGGGAAAAAACTCCACCAAAATCAATAGTGCTTGTATTATTTAACCTTAGAACAAGATTACAATAATATTGTATCAATCCTTGATTGATATGCTTCCTTTCCTTCAACAATCCTTCTTCACAACCTACAATAAACTCTCATGGAACTCTCATACACTTGTTGCAATTATAAGCTATCTATGCATTCCATGTGATCAAGCATGAATCCACACATCCCATGCCATGCTTCAAACCCTCACACATGCACAAGCTCAACTTGCAAACCTACAACAAACTCTGATGCAATTGCTGCAATAAATAGACAATTAATGAGCATGTAAACTCATAAGAGTTATCAAATACAAGAGCATAAAGCTCCTCTCAAAAATATATGCCTAGATTGTGCAAGTAGAGTTCCAATGTGTAATATGAGTTCAAACCAAAATATTCCTCAATTTAGGCACCCCAAACTAAACACTTAACTGAACATTGGTCAAGAAAATATCTTGCAAGCTTCACCTCAAATTTGGAACCCAAGAATGGGTTCACTTAATTGAGCCTTGTAAATATCTTCTCATGCAAAAGGTGTTAACTCAAAGATGCCAACTTGGGCACCCAAGGTGGGTGCAATTCAATCTTAGTTAACTAAAACATATCTCTCCACCAATTAATGCAAACATTATGCATGATTGATCATCCCCACTTAATTGAAAGTATCCACCTATTATCTATCATGCAACTAAATTAATTAATCATGCAACTCAAGTCAACTAAAGTCAACTAGCATTAAACTCAAACTAACTACATGCAACTGAAGATAACTATACCATTACTAAATTGAATTGAACTAAACTAAACTAAATTGAACTAAACTGAACTCAACTTCGCTCATGTAAATATCAATCCCTAACTTGTAGGATCTTTACATGCATTACTGAAGTGTTATCAATCCTCCAAATAATTAACTTAAGCAAGGTGGGTTCCACCTTCCATGTGGGCACCCCATGTGCTCGTATCTTGTAGGAGCTCTTCTTGGAGACCCTCACATGTTCCTATCATTTAGGAATAATTACAAATATCAATTTATATGCTCATTTCATTCAAATTTAATCTCTTTCTAATCCTAGTGTTGGGAACACTTTCCAAGGACTTAGGAGATACATGAAATATGTTTAGGATTGCAATTAAATGACATCCTATTCCCAATATCGTCTGGGCATAAATCTCTGCAAGAAGTTAGGGTTATCAAAAATTGATCTCAAAGGTGATTCGATGATAGTTATCAATACAATTCGTAGGAGCACAATGCCAAACTGGAAATTGGATAAATGGTTATCACACATTGTTGGGAAATGAAGGGAATGCTGAAGCTGACCAACTATCAAAAGAAGCGATCAACATTTCTAATGATTCTGATGGATCACCAATATTTAATGAGGGCCTTTTCACATGTACGCTAGCCCAAAAGGATACGGTATGTTGTGGTTGAGACAAGGTTTGTCATGGATCTTAAATATCGAAGGACACAGAGGGTGATGGCTAGATTTTAAATTGTGCAATTGTGGAGTGAGCAAGTAGTTCCAAGCATGGAGACAACCATCTGTTCAAGTGCTAAAGAGAGGCAGATGACGTTTCATGGAGTAGTGGACTGGACACAAGGCTTAGGTGGATTTTCAATGCTAAAGAGGAGGAAAGTTTAGAGGTAATAAAATGGATTCTAGGCATTAAATTTATCTTCTCCTCCTATCGATTTAGAGTGAATACTAATATCTCCTCCATGTTCATGGTGTGGCTTCTTCATGCACGAGGGGAGATAGGTATGGTGTGGTTCTTGATGCAGTGTTTATTGAAAGTGTGGTGGTGTGAAGCCATGGAATATTATCTAAGCATAGTTGTGGGGGGCTAGGGCTGAGACTGGTTGGCGATATTTGGTCGCAATTAACCCTGCCAATAAATGGACCATGGATCTCATTTGTTATCTGTAGCATCGGTGAAGATGCAAAGGCTTGGTCGACAAAAGTATTAGGCAACATAACCTTTTTTAAGGAGGTAACTAGGGCGCACAACTTGGTGAAGGAGTTGGTGGTACTGGATCTACTAGCTATTGAAGAAGACCATGAGCGCAAGGAAGAGTAGGGAGATGGTGCGAAAGTGATGGCAATGGAGGCAGAAGACTAGTCAAGAGAACCGGTGCATGCAAAAAAAATTGAGTATAGTTTGCACTTTTTGTAATTTTGTCATGTCTTAATGACTGGTTAAACAATGTATTTGGGGTTAGGCCCCCTTTTTGTGCCTAATTTATATATCAAAACAAAAAAAACATAATAAAATTTGATGAAATCACTTGATAGATTAGAGATAAAATGTTGAATTGCTTTCAAATTTTTTCTTATAAATGATGTTTAAAATTTAAAATGAAACAACTTAATTCAACAAAAGTTAAAATTATGTTGTAGATGTTAATTAAAGAGAGCCAATGAGAATTAAAGCTCTAAATATAATACAATTTAATCATTAAATTTGAACATGAATGCATTTAACTTAAATTGATGGAAGACATTAGGATTTACATAAATATAATATTTCTTGAACAACCTATCAAGCAAATAGATTAAAATATAGGTAATTTATCATTGTCATTTATTAAATATTGATTTTCTCATTCTTAATGTTTAAAATATCTGATCAATTCTCATGAGTCCTCATTTTTATGTCTTTAAAACTAATAGATGTAAACTTTTTTTTATTTTATTAATAATTATTTTAATAACAATCTCTTAAAGTTTCCTCATATCACCTTTCAATAATTTTGAATACCCATACAAATTAAAATTGGCTTTAATATAATTAAAAAAAAAATGAATTCCATAGTGGGTGGTAGGGTGCCTGCCCTCACACTCCTCTTTTTCACCCACGTGCTCAGTAGAAAGCCAAGGTGGATTATTTGCGGGCAGAGAGCGAGGATACTGGGGTGTAGGAAGGGGAGTGAAGGTTGGAAAAAATGTGGCATGGCCACATCACCTTCTTTTATTTTCTTGTGGTAACCCAAGGCATTGGTGCCAGGTGGTCATTGGCGAAAGGTTTTATGTGGGATTGGAGTCCGCTCAAAGTGGAGTGCTTCCTGGAGGTGACCGTCATTTTAGTGAATTATGATGGCCATGTCAAATAGAGAGGCACGTAGGGTATGAAGTACATAGTAGATCATGAAAATTGGCCGGGTGGTAGATGATGTTTATTATGAGGTGATGTTCGAGTTAAGGCTTGTGTTTGAAGGACAAAATCTACATGCAAGGATGGATAGCCTTGCATTGTCATTATTCCTGGCTCGTGTGTGATGGATTGACCTTGCTGTTTGCGGGCCTTTTAATGTTGATGGATGATGGAAATTCTTCCATATGCTTTTCAAAATTTGTTTTGTTGGTTGTCTCTGTGTAGGGAGCTTGCGGCTAGGGTGTAGCTAATGGCCAAGATAAGCAGTTCAAAATTCATTATTTCAGTCTCCATGGAGGGGCTGGAATATCTCGGCACAAACACCCTTGTTTCGTTGGTGGTGACAGAGAGGCAAAAAGCATTCATGGAGATAATAGACCAAAGGATTAAACAAATTCTGCTTGTGGATGACCCTCTAATCTTGGTAGTGGTTAAAATGGTTTTAGGAAAGGGACATTTGGACAGAAAGGAGTTCATGAGGGATAATACCTACATATCCTCACGGTTCTTGGCTGCTATTCTGGATGTGGAAGTGACTAAGGCGGAGGAAAGAGAATTGATGGTGAATCTATTCCGTGGAAACCTGTTAGGAGGTCTGGAGAAGACATTGAAAGCAACATTCATGGGCAAAGGGATTCTGTGTCCCTCTAACTTGGAGCTCCTATGGAAGATGGACGAAGCAGTGAAGGTCTACCCCTTTCTCTTAGACTTGAAGGGGGCTGAGCTCATGAGGCACAGGATGACCTCGACAATGGCGGTTGAATATCTAAAACAAAAGATAGGGTTGGTGGCTGAGGAGGGCTTGGATTGGGTAGAAGACTTTTCTACATTTGCAGAATTAAATGGGTTCCTTTGAGGCTCGACCTCTGTGTATGAATTTTATTGTCCTAAGGTTATAGTTCAGGAGTTGGGTTTTGTGGTGGGCAGAGTGATTGCCATTTTTGCACTGGTTGTGGTGTGTTCCCTGGGGTGGTAGGGTTTTAGTTTTCTATGGTAGTTCGGTGGTTTTCCTGCATAGCAAATGAAATGTATTTTCTTCCAATATTTTAATATAAAATATAAACCTTGCGTATCAAATTTTTTTTTGAATTCCATAATGTTAGCCCATAAACATTTAAATACAAACTTATTATGAAATGGGATAATGAATAAAATAAAAAAGTGATATGAAAATAACCGGTTGCACTATTAACTATTTTATAGTCAAAATGAATAAAGTCAAAAATATTTCATCAATAGTATAATTAACTATGAGTCCAATAGCTTACATCAAACTTAGAAAATTGTTCACAACTATTTTCCAATAAAATGATAGATAAAGTAATGTTTGATATTTTGAAATAAATTTGAGAAAAATATACATTAGAAAATCAATTCAAACTATTTTAATCCTACTCTCCTATAGCTTCATTTTTTATCAACTAATAAAATCTAATAGATGTATTAGTATTCATACCTTTGGTAAGAACTAATGATAAAATGGGGGTACCTTTTTTAATAAAAAGTGAGATGAGATCAATAACAAGAATATTTAATCCTACTCTCCTATAGGTTCATTTGTTACCAACTAATAAAGCCTAACATATGTATTAGTATTCATGTCTTTGGCAAGAACTAATGATAAAATGGGGGTACCTTTTTTAATAAAATGTGAGATGAGATCAATAACAAAAATAATAAGCCTTTCACCAAAATTGTGTGTTTCATGTGATAGAAAGACCTACTTCAAATGTCTATGAATATCAACAAACAACTTGGAGCTTATAAAACCCATTTCATCTATGAATACATATCAAATATGCTTTAACTTCTTATATAGTGCAATTAATGTTTGACCACTCAAAGGTCACACATTTTGAATAAGAATCTTAAAGTATACATGTTGAATGTGGCAAGGCCTACTAGTACATGGAGCAATAAAAAATTGTTTCATCAATTATCTTAGTATCAATTCCTTCAATGATCATCTTAAGAGGTTCAACATTATCATGCAATTTAAAATGTCTCAAGATGGTGTCAAATGTAACATATTTTCACTCAAATTATTTATAAGGACTAATAGATGTTAGAATGAGCATCAAATATATGTACTATCCAACTAGTCTCTGTGAACCCCATGGTTATTTCTTGCAAAATATTTGGCAATTCACATTGATTCCAACCATATCCCACATCAAAGTTTCTTCAACCAAGAAGTTCAATATCAAATAATTATACATCTTGCCATGAAGCCTATTTAGAGAAAATATGCCACTCATCCATTTCTACATTGTCATCAACAACATAATTTTCAAGGCATTCACTATGAGCATTAATAGTTTATAAACAAACAAGTGTGTGATATGCATGCTATGCATAATATGTATTTCTAATACTCTGCCAATTTTGAATAAGGACTTCTTAGTAAATTCCAATATCAACCTTGATGTCAAGGAATGTTTATGCAATAACTCGTTCCAAAAAAAACTCACAACTATGTGATTCATTATTTGGAATTAAAAGATATTTGGGAAGAAATTTAAAAATTATTAGTATACTTTGTACTTTCCATTGTTCACATTATGGCATGAAGAGTTTGACCAAGATCTTGCAACTTCTAACATACACCAATGGTATAATGCTATGTGTTATTTCATATGCATGGATAGAATTTATTTTAGATGAATTAATGTCATGGTTGAATTATACATGATGAAATTGTTAGTGTAAATAAAGTCATTATTTACCTAGTTAGCTATTCATCTTTCTAGGATTGACCTATCACACCTAGCTTGAGTTTACTTAGGTTTTTTTTTTTTTTGTCACACTTCATATGGTTGAAACATGTGTCCTCATGACTTGAGACACCTATTGACACTTGCTCACACACTTGTTAAGTGAGCTCAAAAGTGTCTCGTATTTGGAGGGGTTGTCAGAGTTTCACTCCTACCTTCTCTCCTCCTCATCCTTTCCTATATATACAAAGCTTGATCGTTGTATTTACACTCTTTATTTGTATAACGATAGACATACTATTGTTCTTATTTTGTTCACTTATGAAAGTTTGTTTCATGCTCTTGATCTTGGCTTTCTCCAATATGGTATTAGAGTTATGAGAGCACGTTCCTTCGTAAATCAAGGCGACTCTCACACATAGCCCTATCAATGGAGCATCATAGAGCCAAACATACACCACCATTGTGTTGAGAAGGCTCGGGAAACAAAAAATACCTTTCGTTTCATTAATTTTGATTATTTTCAATTTTTGCGATTTTTGGCTATTGTAAGAAAATTGTAAAAGAATAAAAAATAGTAAAGGGCCAATTTCACTTTGCCCATCTACTAATTTGGGTAGATATTTGCATTCTATATAGATTTTGGCCATTTTGACCTATTGTGCAAGGTTTTTGGCTATTTTGGCATATTTGCAAGCACTTTTGGTCATTTGGCCTATTTGAAGGGTTTTAGGTTAATCTACTTGGTTTTACTCTTTTGTGCCTTCATTAGTTGTTGTTAGGAGGCTTCTTAATTGACTTGTCTTGGTCTCTTCTTCATCATTTCATTGGTGGTTTTCTATTGGAGGTTATCTATGTTGAAGGTTTTTTGCATATTGCTCAACCTCCATAGTCATCATGACTTGCAAAGGAGACTAGAGATTGGAGTGGAAAAGTGTGAGAAGGGGGGGAATTGTTAAAAAAATTCATGAGTCCTCTATTGACGACCTCTCTACATTTTTGTGGATTTGGACTCAAGCATTTATCATTGTGTTAAACAATTTCTCCCTATAATATGAAGGGTGCATGTCCTTTTAGATGGCAATTCATGATTTGTTCTTAGGATTTTCCATCTACACCCTCTCCACCAATTGACTCAAATAGGAATCTCTCTTATCCCCACGACCTCCCAAAAATTGCCTCCATAATTCACCTTTAAATGGTGACTAGATCTAAATACCTTCAACTCCTTGATCCTTTGTGCCCCAATACTACACAATCTACACCAGCTTTTTATTTGAGATCCCATCAAATTCACCTCTAGTCGACCTCCTTTATTTTATGGATAGAATATGAATTTTACAGATTTGAGGATCTTTAAAAGTTATGGCATGCACAACTTCTAACAACCTTCTCCTTTTGGTTTAGCCTTTTTTTTCCAATGGTTTCCTCCACATGATAGTAGCTACATTACTCATTGCCCTCTATTACATTAATTCACATTGAGTTGGGTAGTGTTGATTATTTTGGCATTAATTATCATTTTATAACTCTAATAACCATCAAGATTTGTTGTAATCATGAATATTTATTCTTAACCATTAGTGGTTCATGTTATTTGTTAGAGTAATTTAAATTCTTGTAAAAGGGGTTTTTTTCATTTTTGCATAACTTGCAAATGGGAGGGTGTTTTTTCAAGTGTGAACAATTCACGGGAAGTCAGTTCCATCATTTATGTTTTGACGTTGAGACATTTTAAAAATTGTACTTTTTATTTATTTTTTAACCTTTTAAAATTAGTGTACTTTGTGAATTTTTTGATGGGACATAACTTTCACCTTGTTTGTTGAAAATTCACATTTAATTTTTTTTTTATCAAAATTTCACAAGGATTCTAGATTTCTAGGAAAAATTAAGTTTTGGAAAGCCTATTTTTCAATATTTTTAAAAATATCTATGAGCTATAAATGGGTGATTCAACTTCCAAACTTCTACAAAGATCATAAATCTTGTCTTGCATCTTTCTAGGGGGTCTACATTCAAATATAATACAATTTTGGGGCATTTAGTAAGGCACAATTAAAAGTTCCTTGTTGTGTGTGCGCCATGGATTTAAAAATTGATTTGTTAACACCACGTAATTTCTACACATAAAAAATTCAAAGCACAACAACTCAATCTAAGGGATCATGAAAAATTATTAATGGACAACAAATGCAATTTACTAGAGGGTTTGAGCAATTTTCCCACCGAAAGAAGTTAAATGAAGTAATGGGACAAATAGATCTTCTTGTTTCTGATAATTTGTAATTTCACATTTCTAGTTGTACAACTCCTAAGCAAATGTGGGAAAAATTTGAATATCCCTTTGGTAAAATTGATGAGTTCAAGATTCTACGATTGGATGTTTAATTAACATTGTCTCTTAATACCTTCTCTTCTATTGAACATTTCTTGGTTCAATTTAAGTCTTTTATTTCTAGACTTCGGGGTTGTGGTAAAATAAAAATAAACAAGGAATGTGTCTTTTTAATTTTTACAAATCTAAAAATTCCTTATCAAATGTTTGTTTCTTCTTTCTACTCTGTAATGGATGCTATTGAAATAACACATACAATGCCTTCTTTTGAGCAGTTTTGTGATAAACTCACATGAGAACAATCTAAATTAATCTCTATAGATGCTATCACCTCTTCAAAAATTCAAGCATTAGTTTCTCAATCATCTAAGGGAAACAAACAAACTAAGGATCAAGTTAAGGGATCAAAATTAGACACTTCATTAGATTCATCTCCCTCACCAAAAGGGGAAATTTCTAAAGAGAAGCCCAAATGCACTTATTGTAAGAAACTAAGGCATGAAGAACACCAATGTTACAAAAAGGAAATTGGTGACTTGAAGAATCTTCTTCGACAAACTCAAATTCAATTACCTACATTTAGGACAAGTAGTTCTTCCCTTTTTGCATCCACATGATTTGTATATTCAACAAAGGATAAGAATAAATGTATGACACTCATTGCTTCTACAAACAACACATAACGCAAGTGGCTTCTTGATTATGAGGCATTGCACCACATGACCACATCCAAGGAATTTTTTTCCATATTTGAGCCTTGTTCATTCCCACTAATATTGATGGTGAATAACACCTATATGTCAGTTCTTGGAAAAGGATCTATTGAAATTTGAGAAGGATCATTCAATGATGTACTTTATGTACCTTTCTTATCCAATAATATCCTTTTTATTTATCTAATTACACATAGTGGCACAGGAAAAATAGTTGAGTTCACACCACATTCCATGATCATCAAAGATTTGTAGAGTAGAGACATAATTGTCATGGGTCATGTTGATCATGATTTCATGATTGTATTCCTTTTCTTCCTTTGGTTCTATCAAATTTGATGATGGTTTGAGTATAGATGATACTAATACCTTCAACATGCATAAGGAGATACATTTTGGTTATTTGAACCTTGTAGTTCTATCCTCCTCATTGGTTCTTTCACCTTACACTCATATCACATCTCCTTCATATTCTACTTCTTTAGTATTGAGTGTTCCTACATCATTGGTTTCTCATGATTCAGGGTGTCAGGATGTTCACAATTGTATTTCCACTACAATTAATTGGGATGATTACTTACATGGAATATCGAACTAGTTTAGTGAATCCCATGTTATAGAGTTGGAAAGCACCTTTGGTGACAACCACATCAACACTATTGTCAACCCATCTACATCTTTGGTTTTTGTTCTACACCAACCTTTTAGATATTTCACCATTGTCTTTGCATCTTGTGCATCATTCAAAGACTTCTATTCTTCTCACATGGGAATATTTCATACACCTATTTGCAATTCATCTTCTTCCACAAGGAATAAAAGTTGTTTGACATTTAGGGATCACATTGTGCATTATTATTTAAGCATCACTCAACATTGCAGGTTTTATGATCTTATAAGGGGGCTCAATAGTCCTCTCTTTATATCATGTTGGAGAAACATTTCTTGTACTTGTGTGATAGAAGTAGTCCTTTGGGGGTCATCACGAGTCCTATCTTTTTCACTTGTACATTTTATTTCATTGCATCATTTCTCTTTTGGAGAGGGGTTTTATTTCCCATTGAGTTTTTCTCCTTTACTCCACTTTATGAGATATTTTTACATGAGTACCTAACATGGCCCAGTAGTTGGGACTCATCATTAGTGCATACATTACTCCCTAAGTTGTACTTAAAGAGGGTGTTAGTGTAAATAGAGTCATTATTTACCTAGTTAGCTAATCACCTTTCTAGGATTGACCTATTCACACCTAGCTTAAGTTTACTTGGGTTTATTTTTCTTTTGTCTCACTTCATATGGTTGATACATGTGTGTGTGGGAAATGTTAGTATCAAAATGAAACAATATAAACACACCAATGCAACCTTAAACTAAAAAAAGTAAGATAAAATATGAAATCAAAGAGAATTCAAACAAAGCTTCTTCAGAATCGTTCCATTGTCCTCTATCTCCAGGGATTTGCTTGAAGTTGTTGCTCTCAAATTGTATAAGAAAAGCTTCTTAGAATGGCAACCTACAGAACGAGTATGCAAAGGGAGATTACTTCTCTATCCTATATGCTGGTGGAGTGAAATGTTGATACGGATATGCACAGGGGCTGTAAATTATGTACAGGGGCTGTGGATTATGGATGCTTCTAAAACTAAGATATGAGGATGATAGGCCATGGTATGGATTGATAATATGATAAACTATGCTATGCTATGATTCTAAAGGCTATGAATATTGGAAGGCTATTTGACTATATTTTTCTTGTATGAAAGCTTCTATGTTTTTCAGAGACCCGACAGTTCCTTTTATAGATTTTCACAGGCAAGAGCCTAGTTGGCAAAGATCAATGGCTGTGAGATTGTCTGGTAATTTTGAATGGAGAGAGATGGAGAGGTTGAGAGGAAGATGGAAGATGTTGGGAGGTTGGAGAGAAGAATGGAGGTTTGTCTTCAACCCACGGGAACAACTTTGCACAGAAACAGAGAAATTAATTTTCTGTTTTGAAGTTTGTTTCACAGTTGTTGAAGATAATCCAAATTAATTAAATAAATAAAATTATTTAATTTTGTGTGAGTTTGATATTTGATTTTAGAACTATAGAAGACTTAATTAAATATTTCAAATATTTAATTGTGAATAGACTTTAGAAGAAATAATTAAATATTTAGAATATTTAATTGTGAATGGAATTTAGAAGATTTAATTAAATATTTTGGAATATTTAATTGTGAATGGAATTTAGAAGATTTTCAGAAGAGAAGAATATTTAATTTATTTGAATAAAATATCAAGCCAAGATTATATGATAAATATAAATAAATAAATGTTTATTTAATTAATTAAGAAATGGATAAAAAAGTGATTAAATAAACTTATTTATTTAATTGAAATGAAAGAATGAACAATATAGACAAATTATTTAGATTTATTTATACACAGATTGAATTTAGAGATTTAATTGAATATTAAAAATATTTAATTAATTACCAGACTATTGTGATGTGACCATTTTTAGGTGTATACATTTTGCCCCTCTTTGAAGTGATGTGTTTTACGCATTAGTTCAAAGAATTTTGAAATTTGCCCCAGATGCTGATTGTCGAATGTTGATAGGTACATGCCCCCCTTGGACGATGAATCGATAAGATTTTGAATTTTGTGAATTTTTTTTTGAATTTTTAAATTTTTTGAATTTTTTTTATTTTTATGATTTTTAAGATGTCGATTCATCATTCGAAATTGATGATGTGAAGAAATTGACGTGAAAAGATGTGAAATGAAAAAATGGATGACCTAGATTGCCCCTGCTGTGATAAAATGTGATAAAATATATGACTTTGTATTGATTGTTTGCGTATTGCAATGCCCTGATTTGATGATGTTTGTCTGATAAATTTGTTCCCAAGGTTGTTGGAAAACAAATAGTAGCTGATAAATTTGTTTTTAAAGTTGTTAAAAAAAATAGTTTGTTGATAAGTTTGCTTCTAAAGTTGCTAAAAACAAACATGATTTTGATAAATTTGCTTTTCTTGATGATGAAAAACAAATAAGTTGATAAGTTTGCTTCTAAAGTTGTTAAAAACAAATAGAATTTTGATAAATTTGATTTCCATGATGATGAAAAATAAATAGTTTGTTGATAATTTTGCTTCTAAAGTTGTTAAAAACAAATTAGATTTTGATAAATTTGCTTTCATGATGATGAAAAGCAAATAGTTTGTTGATAAGTTTGCTTCTAGAGTTGTTAAAAATAAATAGGATTTTGATGAATTTGC
Source organism: Sequoia sempervirens (assembly GCA_007258455.2). NCBI lineage: Eukaryota > Viridiplantae > Streptophyta > Pinopsida > Cupressales > Cupressaceae > Sequoia > Sequoia sempervirens. The sequence goes on from VDFB02379711.1 coordinate 263,658,941, forward strand.
TTTCATGATGATGAAAAACAAATAGTTTGATAATATTCGGATTTGATTGATTTGTTGTGATGATTTGATATTGATGTTGCTTTGACTTGATGATTCTTCCTATTCAATAGAAGAGATTGGGTGTCTTGTAGTTATGAGAGCGATTCCCAAAGACATGGAGATTGATTCCACAACTTGTATAGGCCGCTAGAGAGGTGATTGAGGCATGCAGACTGACCTCGTTACTTGACATGCCTGAAGGTCATCAGGGATAGGTGAAGCAGGTCCATCAGGTGCAAGTGGGACAAAGCTGAGATCGGCAGCATTAGAGGATATCACTTTGTAGTGCATTTTGCATGATGTCTTATCAATTTTCCATTGAGACGTTTGTATACATACTAATATGATCCCATTTTTGATGATGTTATGTCATGCATAGCTGACATCTTTGTATATTTTTACATTCATTTTTGAGATAATATGATATGCAGCGATGATTTGTTATGTGATGAATGCTTCTATTTTCTATATGCATGATGGTTTATGTGATGGTTTTCACAATGTTATGCTTATGATGTGTATATATGCATGATTTTTAGATATGAAAATGCAAGTGCAATGTTATGATATGATTGCAATCTATTGATGAATGATTATGAATGTGAAATGATGGATGGTACCATTTATGAATGCCCATAAATGTTTTGATTATGATGTATGCTTTGTTTTTATGATTTTCTGATGCAAATATGTATGAAAAATGTATGTGATGATGTTCTTATGAATGCCAAAATGTACTCAATCATTTTATTCAAAAAGATACAAAACATTTGATACTTTGCCAACTTTCTGATAAGTGCCAAATGTATATTCTAAAATGAATGTAATCTATACTAACCATGTAGGGTATCTGTACAATATTGCCATTCTGAGAGCTTATTTGTGCTTTTTGTGTCATCATAGAGCATTGAAATGTTGAAAGTTAATACAAGCATCAAAGGGTATGTTAGCACCAGTGATGACCTGAGTATTGCTTTCATGATTTTTAATATAACATGATAATACAAGCATCTAGGTATAATTGAACTGAGATGACCTAAGTATCGTTTGCATAAACAAACAAGAGTTAATCTATTTCCCATGCAAATTTCAAAATGTTATCAATGATACTTAGTAGAGCATGTCTCACGACCAATTTGCATAGTACTAATGATTTCCTCGCAAATAGTAGACAAAGAAAAAACATACTCCTTCCTTGCTTTTTTAGTTCAATACATCATCAAATTGCTCCAGAGATATGATAGAAAATCAACCAACAATTCAAATTTTGCCTAAAGTATTTCAAACATTATTCAGATTAAAGATCATCCAACTTGGTTATCAACATTGCTGTTTGTGTTTTGATTAACATTGTTTTTGACCATGTTTGTTTGATTTCATTGGCATTGAGTGATCGTTTTGATGTTGTGGTTGATTTGATGCGTCAATGTATGTTGTCTTTTGTCAAACTATCATTTTACTGTTTGTGATGTTCCAAAAACGTGTTGCCCCTCTCTTGTGTAGTCTGTGTTTTTTTTTTGCCCCTAGTGTAAACACAACCTGAATATTATGGATATGTACAAATTTCATCAAGCCATAATGAAACACAAGGATTCCCATTACATGATATGGATATGATAGATATGTACAGATGATAGATATGAAAAAGATGATGTCATAAAGCAAATGCAAGACATAAGCTAATAGATAGAAGAGCCCATTTTGATTACAAGTAGCGCCTGTTTGCCAGGTTTTCACCACTTGTTTTTTTTATTGCACTTTTTCAAGACTTTTTCTGATTTTTATGTATTTTTTTAGGACTTTTTCTGATTTTTATGGATTTTTTCAGGATTTTTCTAATTTTTATGGATTTTTTCAAGACTTTTTCTGATTTTTATGGATTTTTTCAAGACTTTTTCTGATTTTTATGATTTTTTTAGACATAGAACTTCTTCAAATGAATGCTATTAATCCACTCTTCAAACAGGTCCCCTTCTGATGTAGATAACTGATATGCTCCAGAACCATATGCTGCAATGATGACAAATGGACCAAGCCAATTTGGTTCAAATTTTCCTTTCTTCTCCCTGTCTTGCTGATTGCGTGGATTTTCTTTCAAGACTAAGTCACCTACTTGAAATGTCCGTGGTTTAACTCTGTGATTGTAGCTACGGGACATAACTTGTTGATAACCCTTCAAATGATTAGTTGCATGTTGACGTCTTTCATCTAACAGTTCTAGCTCTTGTAGACGAGATACTTGGTAGTCTTCATCATTTATCAATCCTTTTAATGAGACCCTAAGCGAAGGTATTTCAACCTCTAATGGTAAGATCGCTTTTGCTCCATATACCAAGGCATATGGGGTAGCTCTTCTTGGTGTGCGAATGCTAGTTTTGTATGCCCACAAAGCTGGATTCAATTGTACATGCCAATCTTGACCGACATCATTTACCATTTCAAGATCTTCAAGATTGTTTGAAGCTTCTGCTTGACCATTTCCTTGTGGATAATAAGGTGTAGAGAACTTTTGTTGGATGTGAAATCTTTCACAAAGCTCATCAACATCTTGATTTTTGAAAGGCCTCCCATTATCAGTGATGATAGAATTAGGAATTCCATATTGGCAAATGATGTAATTTAGGATAAATGAAGAGATTTGTTTACCAGTCACCGTCATCAAAGGAACAACTTCGATCCATTTTGTAAAATACTCTGTAGCTGTGATGATGAATTTATGTCCATTTGATGATGAAGGATGAATTTTTCCAACAAGATCTAGTCCCCACTGAGAAAAAGGCCATGTCAGAGTGAAAGGCTGCAGTTCTTGTGTAGGTGCATGAATAAGATTCCCATGGATCTGGCATTTAGAACACTTTTTGACAAAAGTAAAAGATTCTTTCTCCATGGTAGGCCAATAATATCCCATTCTAACAAGTTTCTTGGCTAAGGTCAAACCACTTGAATGAGTTCCACAAATACCACCATGAACCTCTTGTAAGGCTTGTTTAGATTTGTCACGTTCAAGACATCGAAGGAGCATACCATCAAGACCACGTCGGTAAAGAATATCAGCGATTGAGGTATAACAGGACATTTGGCATATGAAATTCCTTTTTTGGTTTCGAGATAAGTCCAGAGGTAAGATGTTATTTTTCAGGTAGGTATAAATCTTGCCATAGAAAGGTGAATCAAAACTGGTTAAATGACATATGACTTGGGTCTCTGGATTATCATAGGTGGGAGAAAACAATTTTTCCACCAATAATTTTTACCATTTTTGATTTTCTGATAATTGTAATAAGGAAGCAATTGTAGCCATTGCATCTACAGCTTTATTATCAATCCTTGGGATTTGTGAAAACTTGATTGTCACAAAATACTTTTTAAAAACATCCACCATGTTCTTGTAAGGTAAAAGCTTATCATCTTTTGTCTGATAATCATCATTGATTTGGTTAATGACAAGTTGTGAATCATCGTAGACTTGCAGCTCCGTAATCTGCCAGTCCAATGCTATCTTTATTCTTGTGAGCAATGCTTCATATTCAGCTATGTTATTTGTGCAGGGAAACATCAACTGATATGATTTTGGAATGGTATGTCCTTCAGGTGTGACAAAAAGAATCCCTACCCCCGAGCCATGTTGTGTGTAGGATCCATCAAAGTACAATGTCCATGATTTCTTAATTGTTGCTGTGAAGACATCTGCATCAGGAAATTCAATGTGCATTGGATTTTCTTCTTGTAAAGGTGCTTTAGCCAACTGATCTGCGATGACCTATCCTTTTATGGCTCTTCGATCTACATAGTGAATGTCAAACTCACTTAAGATCATTACCCATTTTGCAAGTCTTCTTGTTAAGGTAGCTTTGCTTAAGAGGTATTTTAATGGATCAATTTTGGTTACTAGCTTAACTGTATGAGCCAACATATAGTGTCACAAGTTTTTGGAAGCAAACACTACTGCTAGGCAAGCCTTTCCAATGAAAGTGTAGTTTAGTTCATGACTTGTTAATGTTCTGCTGATATAGTATATGGCCCTTTCTTTGCCTGTAGAATCCTCCTGTGCAAGTAATGCTCCCAAAGATACTTCTGTTACTGAAATATAGAGTATGAGTGGCTCTCTTGGAATTGGTGGAATTAGGACTGGTGGATTCATAAGATATTGCTTGATCTGATTGAATGCTGCTTCACACTTTTCTTCCCATTTGAATGGGACATTTTTATGCAATAGATGTGTAAATGGTAAGCTTTTGTCTGCCAGTTGAGCTATAAACCTCCTGATGGATTGTAGTCATCCTTGCAGTGATCGAAGATAACTAATATTTCATGGTGGTGGCATGTCCATTATAGCTTGTACTTTTTCTGGATCAACCTCTATGCCCTTTTCTGAAACAATGTATCCCAGGAGTTTTCCAGATTTAACACCGAAGACACATTTCTTTGGATTGAGTCTAACATTAAACTTCTCCATTCTGATAAAGATCTTTGAAAAAATTTCTAGATGTCCTTCTCTTGTGTTGGATTTGGCCAGTAAGTCATCCACATAGTCTTCCATGAAGGTGTGCATCATGTCATGGAAAATGGTGGTCATTGCTCTTTGATAAGTCGCTCTTGCATTTTTAAGCCCAAATGGCATGACATTCCAAGAATAGGTACCCCAAGGGCACATGTATGCTGTTTTATCTTAATCCTCTGGTGCAATCTTTATCTGGTTATATCCTAAAAATCCATCCATTAATGAATACATTGAATGACCAGTAGTTAAATCAACAATCATATCTATGTTTGGCAAAGGGAAGTCATCTTTGGGACATGCTTTGTTCAAATCTCTAAAATCTGTACAAATTCTAATCCTTCCATCTGGCTTTGAAATAGGTACAACATTGGAAATCCATTCTGCATAATCAATAGTTTGAATGAATCCAACATCTAAAAGCTTCTTTAACTCTTCTTTAACCAATAATGCAACATGTGGATGCATTTTTCTAAGTTTTTGCTTCACAGGTTTTGCCCCTGCATTTATAGATAAATGATGCATTATCAGATTAGGATCTAACCCTGGCATATCAGCATATGACCAAGCGAAGTTGATTTGATTCTCCTTCAAGAACTCCATGAATTTCAGTACTTCTTCTACTGTTAATGATGCTGCAAGTTGTAAGATTTTTGGCTACTCTGCTGTACTTATGTTGATTGATTCCGTGGGCTCAATCAAAATAGAAGATCTTTCTTGATAATGTTTGGGAAGAGTGTCAAGTTTCTCATCCTTCAGTGCCTCAAAAAGGTTTTCACCATTAGATTCGCTCTTTAATTTTCTCTTGTTATGATCTACCACTGTCATTTTTCAATTTTCACCGATAGATCCACCTTTTATTTCATTTATTTTGCAGCTAAGAGACTTGACACCCTCCCTATCAAAATCTTGAGTATGAGATTTTTCGATGGAACAATTGTTTTCTTGATTAGATGAACAAAGGAAATTTATAATATCATCATCATCATGGAATGTAGGGATATGGATAGGTGCATCGTTGTCCCAATCAATAAGTTTTGGATAGACTAAAGGCATGTAATCATTAGGTTGGGTAAGGTCTAGAGCTATCAAAGTCATGATATGGTTGTCATTTTCATGATGGACAAGGTCTATGATGGTATTATCCTGTCGATTATCAATCTCATTAAATTTTGAATTGTCCTCACTTGAGTCAAGATCATTTTGTAAAACATAATAAAGTGGAGGCCTTGAGCCCTCCCCTTGTAAGAATGTGGGTGCGAATTTGTGTATGACATCCACCCTTTTCTCTGTTAAGAATGTATCATCAGAGACATCATCCCATTCATATTCATTGGAATCAATGTTTGAACTGTTCTACATTGGAAAACTGCTCCATAAAATTTTTGTAGGGTGACATCTTCATGGGGTTTATCTGAAATTGATTCTCCTTCATGAGTTTACTGTGCTTGCTCTGAAGTTGACTCTGTTGTATCTTTACCATATCCAAGTCCTGTTTTATCCTTTGGATGTATTGAAATAGGTTGAATTGGCTCAATGATTCCCTCTTTTCGTTTTCCTATAGGACCATTTCCTTAATAGCCCATTCTTTGCATGATAGTATACCCTTTTCCATATTGTTCGGTAGGTAACTTGATGTGCAAGAGAGATTCATCTTCATCTTCGTATAGCCAATTTAGGATGTCCCTATCTTTGGCTTCTTCCTTGGTGGTGTTAGCTTTAATGAATTGTCCATCAAACTTTGTGATTGGCACAGAAGCTTGGGATGTAGAGGCTGTTGCGATCTTTTGATTTGATAGGGTTGGCTGACCATGTGACCTTGGAGAAAGAGGTAAGGTAGAAAGGGATAGCGAATATTTTCCTACTCCTTTGTCTTTAAAATGTAGCTTGGTGTCAAGATTCTTTGTCAATTCTTGCTGTTGACCTTGTAGATTAGAAGAAGCAGTAAAAATCTCCCTATTGTGCGGCACAAAGGTGTCTTGAGTTGCTCGAAGATTTGAACAAGTTTGAGTGCTATTGTAATAAGCTTGTATAGTTATTTCCTATCCTTCATACAGAAACTTGAGGCATTGATGGTACGTTGATGGTACTGCCTACATATCATGAATCCATGGGCGACCCAAAAGTATGTTATATGAAAGATCACAATCTAGAACCTGACAAAAGGTATTTTTCACAACAGGTCCCACTCTGATAGGTAGCATTATTAGTCCTTTAGAAGCTCTTTCTTCATCATCATATGCCTTGATAGTTATTTTTCTTCGTGGATCAATGGAATTTTCTGATATTCCTAAGGCATGTATTAGCTTTAAGGTACAAATGTTTAAACTGGCTCCTCCATCTATCAAAACACGTCTGATTCGATGTTTATGGATCATGACTTCAAGATAAAGTGATGAATTATGCATATGTGTCATAGAGGCATCATCTTTTTCAGAAAATGAAAGACAAGTGGGGGAAGAAAAATGTCCCACCATGGCTTGAAATTTGTTTACATCCAGATCAGTATCGACAGTTGTGTTTACAAGAGCTTCTTCTAAAATATTCTTGTGTATGAGAGATATTTTGAGAAGTTCAAGGATGGAAATTTGAGCTAGTGTTTTTCTCAGTTGATCAACTAGATTATAATGACTTGGAGGAGGAATAGTTCCCTTAGATGAACTTCCTTTTAGGACAAATTTTTCTTGTCCTCTTGTAGTCACATTAACCTGTTGATATTCTTGTTTTTCCTTGATTTTGATAACATTAACTCATTGATCATCTGCATAGATGTGGCAGATTATGTTGTTTTCAACATTGTTTATAATTTTTGCTTTGGTATCTGATGTTTCCCCCTTTTGATAGTTTGGTAAAGGATCTTTGAATGCTTGATGATCATCATTGGTACGATGACCTTCGATTTTGATGGTGCTATTGTCAATTAAATCTTGTACAAGATTTCACAAAGCTTGACAGTTATTTGTTTGATGACCTTTACATTGATGATAATTGCAATAATATGAGTCATTCCATGATGGTGGTTTGACTCGTGGATCATAATATCTTTGTGGTGGTGATGTGATAACCTTATTATCGAGAATCTCCTTGAGAGCATACTCAAGAGATTGACCCAACATGGTAAAATTTCGTCGATTTGAAAAGAATGGAGGTTTGGACAGATTTGATGTTTGGGTATTGCCAAAATTGTTATTGAAATTACCACGGTTTTGATTGGTATTTTGATTGGTCATGCTTTCTTGGTTGGAGTTTTGTCCTTTTTGATTGTTGTTTCCTTGTTGGTTGGTATTTCCTTGTTGGTTGTTTCGTGGAACACTTGATAGGTTGAAGATAGATGATCTTGTTCATAGATTGTTTGCATCCACTATACCATCATTGATGACATTTTTATTTTTGTTCGAAAACCTTGTTTTATCATTGTTGTTTTGATTGGATGAACTTGGATTGTCAAGTTTTATCACTCCTCTTTTAACCAAGGCCCCTTCAATGGTGATTGCATTTTCAATCGATTTTTCAAAATTAGGAGGACAATGAAGATTAAGCCTGTAGCTTAATTCTTGATCTAGGCTATTGATGAAGATATCCATCTTTTCCTTTTCAGGAATAGGATGAGAATATCATGCAAACAACCTTCTCCACCTTTGCAAAAATGTAGTGAAGGATTCCCCTACTTTTTGTTTCACTTTACAAAGATCAAGCATTGTTATCTGGTGTTGGATGTTGTAGGCATATTGTGATATAAACTAATTTATTAACTCCTCAAAGGTTTTGATGGGGGGATTGATCTTGGAAAGCCACTCCATTGATTGTCCACCCAAACTTCGTGGAAACAACTGCATTAAATAGGTATCTTCATAAGCAAATTCTAGACTCATATTTTGGAAATCCCTCACATGTTCAATGGTGTCAGTTTTTCCATTGTACCTATCAAATTTAGGGATTTCGCAATGTTTTGGAAAAGGGATCATTTGAAGTCTCCTATCAAATGGATAAGGAGATATGTCATCCAAAACATACTTCTTTGTTGTGCCCCCTTGCATCTCCTTTATTTTCCCTTGTAATTCTTTTATCTATTGAGTAAGGGCACTAAAATCATTAGGAGGAGTTTCAGGATTCTGTTTAATTCCTTCTATATCAAAATTGGAAGGTAACTTAGCTCCTTGATTAGCTAACGAAAGAAATTTTCTTTCTTTGTTTTGTTCTAAAATCCTTTCCATAAGAGTATGGAATTGGGGATCTTGCTCTGCTTCTTGAAGCTTTTCTTCCGTTAATTCTTCAATATTAAATGTATTCTCTTCTTTCTCACTATTATCACCCATTTTGCTTGTAGTAGTTTCTCCTTCGTCTTTTTCTATGTGTTTTCGAGATCTCGTGACAATAGGCATAAGCTTTGTTCCAAATTCTACTAACTTTTGATCAAATGAGTGAAATAGTGCAATTTGTGATAGATGTGAAAGTTAGGATAGAATGAAGATTCTATGACTTAAAAGATTTCTAGTCTTTAGCTTGTGTTTTTCCCTAATTGAAAGGATGAAAATCCTGTTGGTGGGAATTTAAGCAAAAGATCAAGAAAAGGATGATTTTTCACTTTATGAAGTTTGATCGTAGCTTCATAAAAGGACGGATTTGTGATAAATGCCTAATGTGATTGAGTTCTCTATTGTAGAAATTGATTTGGATGAGTAGAATATTCAATTGCAGGTTGGGGAATATAACAAAAATGAATACGCTGACTATGGTTGTGCCTTTGAGAAAGGGCTCTTCTTTGAAAGAAAGCTCGTGAGTATAATGGTTCTACAACATAATCATCAGTGAAACCTCTAACATAGTCATGATATCGATGGATAAAGGTTCTATGTTTAAGTAAAACCTTTCAACTTTGGTACAAGAATCGTCTTTTCTTCAATAGTTTCTTGTGGCTAAGGGGTTTCTTTGGTTTTTTGATTCATTTGAGAATGGATTTCTTAACAAAGGTTGTGTATTTCCAATCTCTTAACATGGGAGTAATCAATGTAATTGTAATTCTTGGATGATCTTTACTGAATTAATGTTTAGAAGACACATCAAGCAAGTTGTAGAATAGTTGTTTTTAAGTCCTATACTAAACATCAAGTGTATGATCAAAATATTTTTCAAAAATTGTTTTCACAGGTTTTATACATGACAGATAGTTCAAGCAGACTCACTCTTAGTACTCAAGTAGGTAACCATAGTAATCAACAACCCACATCTTAAAACTGCGTCGACTCACACAGCTGTGTCACCCCTGAAAGGGCGCCCGTGTTTTTGTCTTTTCTAGGGGCGTACTCAGAGTGACAGAAGTGGATACTGGATCCCTTGAGCAAACGGTCCTTGACAGTTATATGGTGAGTATCTTGGGGGTAGATTCTTCCATCCCCTGCATTGTGATTATTATGGTGTTCCGAAACTGACTTCGGTTGGATACTACACTAAGTTCGTAGTAAGGATTTCCGTTCGGTGCATCAAATGATATACTCCCTCGAAAGACCTCCCTACCTTTAGAAAAAAGGCTTTGGGGATGGTTATCTTGCACACTACTGGCAAAAGAGGGTTTCCCCAGATTTGCTTTAAATTTTATAGTGGGGTGGAATAGCTTGGCTTTGGCTTGAACCCACTTGAGTCATTCCTCTTGGGTGAGTACTTTTTCCCACAAGAGCAGGCTCTCTAAAAGGTTTTATCAAAACTTAAAATTGCATGAAATGAAATAGATGAGTTTGACATTTTGATCACCCAGTTAAGGGGAGAGCATAGGCCTATCACCGTTCTAATCAAAGCAAACAAGAGTTCAATTTTAAGCCCAAATGAACAATTTTATATGCTAGGTGAAGATATTGCTTCACAAAGACATGGAGTTCCTTTTAGTCCAAAATAAAAAAATGAAGTGACTATCCTAGGATTGATTCATTCCATTTAAGTTACTATCCTAGGATTGCTTGATTTTGAATTAAGTGACTATCTTAGGATTGGTTCATTCTTTTAAAGTTCTTACTGGCCACGGTCGCATTGGATCTAGTAAAATCCTACTTGAGTCACAAATTACAATTTGTAGACTTACAAATTTTATGCTAAGAAACATAAATGCGCTAAAATAGACATCAAGGGTGCTAAAACAGAGTTAAAGAGCGCTGCAAGATCATTAAAGGGCACTGAGGAATCTTTGAAGGATGCTATGGAATACTTAATGGGAACTGAGGAATGGCTGATGGGCGCTGAGGAATGACTTATGGGCACTGAGGAATGCCTGATGGGTGCTAAGGAATGACTGATGGACGCTGAGGAATGACTTATGGGAACTAAGGAATGCCTGATGGGCGCTAAGGAATGACTGATGGGCACTAAGGAATGCCTGATGGGCACTGAGGAATGACTGATGGGCGCTGTAACAGAGTTAAAGAGTGATAAAATGGGTGTGAACTACGTTGAAGCATGTTTATTCTGCTAATATGCTGTTTTAGCCATAACCTGTTAGAAAAATCTACAAAAAGATGTTAAAATTAGGGCAAGTGCCCCACGGTGGGCACCAAAAATGTGTGTGGGAAATGTTAGTATCAAAATGAAACAATATAAACACACCAATGCAACACTAAACTAAAGAAAGTAAGATAAAATATGAAATCAAAGAGAATTCAAACAAAGCTTCTTTAGAATCATTCCATTGTCCTCTATCTCCAGGGATTTGCTTGAAGCTGCTACTCTCAGATTGTATAAGCAAAGCTTCTTAGAATGGCAACCTGCAGAACAAGTATGCAAAGGGAGATTACTTCTCTATCCTATATGCTGGTGGAGTGAAATGTTGATACATATATGCACAAGGGCTGTAAATTATGCACAGAGGCTGTGGATTATGGATGCTTCTGAAACTAAGATATGAGGATGATAGGCCATGGTATGGATTGCTAATATGATAAAATATGCTATGCTATGATTCTAAAGGCTATGAATACTGGAAGGATATTTGACTATAGTTTTCCTATATGAAAGCTCCTATGTTTTTTAGAAACTCGGCAGTCCCTTTTATAGATTTTCACAAGCAAGAGCCTGGCTGGCAAATATCAATGGTTGTGAGATTGTCTGGTAATTTTGAATGGAGAGAGATGGAGAGGTTGAGAGGAAGATGGAAGATGTTGGGAGGTTGGAGAGAAGAATGGAGGTTTGTCTTCAACCCACGGGAACAACTTTGCACATAAACAGAGAAATTAATTTTCTATTTTGAAGTTTGTTTCATGGTTGTTGAAGATAATCCAAATTAATTAAATGAATAAAATTATTTAATTTTGTGTGAGTTTGATATTTGATTTTAGGACTATAGAAGACTTAATTAAATATTTGGAATATTTAATTGTGAATATACTTTAGAAGAATTAATTAAATATTTAGAATATTTAATTGTGAATGGAATTTAGAAGATTTAATTAAATATTTTGGAATATTTAATTGTGAATGAAATTTAGAAGATTTTCAGAAGAGAAGAATATTTAATCTTTGTTTGAATAAAATATTCAAGCCAAGATTATATGATAATTAATATAAATAAATTGTAATGTTTATTTAATTAATTAAGAAATGGATAAGAAAAGTGATTAAATAAACTTATTTATTTAATTGAAATGAAAGAATGAACAATATAGACAAATTATTTAGATTTATTTAGGCACATATTGAATTTAGAGATTTAATTAAATATTAAAAATATTTAATTAATTACCAGACTATTGTGATGTGACCATTTTTAGGTGTATACAACATGTGTTCTCATGACTTGAGACACCTATTGGCACTTTCTCACACAATTGTCGAGTGAGGTCACAAGTGTCTCATCTTTGGAGGGATAGTTAGAGTTTCACTCCTACCTTCTCACCTCATAATCCTTACCTATATATACAAGGATTTATCATTATATTTACACACTCTTCATGCATATATTGATAGACATACTATTGTGCTTATTTTTTTCACTTGTGATTTCTTTTTTTCATGCTCTTGATCTTGGCATTCTCCAATAAAAATACCTTCCTTCCAGCATTCAAGAAAAAAGATAATGCTAATGTATTATATAAGAGGGAGTTACATTATGATAATAAATGAAATGCTTCTTATGCACCTATATCACATTCAATAATCATTTTAGTTAGGAACCTTCTATTTGCACATAATGTAGGATTGTATAGGCTAATTCTAATAGACACCTAACCAACATGTTACAATAACTCTTTAAGCTCTTTTCTTCTTTCAAGACATATTTTTCTATATGTTTTAAAACTACATTGTGGGGAAATATTGATTGATAATTTATTTTCCCCTTCACATAGAAAACATAGCTAGTTTTTTAATATTGACTCAATCATCATTTAGTGCTAGTAGATATTTCCTATGCCCATATTCATCAATGAACAATTTGGATTCACTTAGCAACTAGAAAAGAACATTGCAATGGCATACATTAATATAACTATTTTCACAATAATGTATCAAGACTATATTTGGTAGGATGCTTAACATATATATATATATATATATATTTTTTTTAATCCACAAGTAGGTCAATTGTAACATGCCCAAAGTTCTACTCAAAAAATTTCCTAAGTTTTAACCCACAAGTGAATAAATCATGAAGCCATAACATGGCAATAATTTTTTCTTTTCCATAATGTAAATTACATGCACATTTTAAATAAACACTATTCCAAAATTTCATTGTGTTTCATTGTAATTTCATAAATTTTTCCATAATATTGATTTCATATTGAAATAACCTCAAGTTTAACATTCATGTTTACATCCTTTCATATAAATGGGTTCAAAGTACATACACAGTTCTTTTGAGCTTCCAACACTAGAAATATGTATGGTCCAGGTAGTCCCCCTTCCAAATATTGTATGCCAACTAATGAGGAGAAGCATCACTCAAGTGCTTTTCCACCAACCACAGACTTATTGCGGTCCCCCACACATCTACCTAATAGGTAAGATGGCCCTACCCTTCGACGAAGAGATTGGTTTGGTAAACCCCATAAAACTAGCCTTTCTTGAGCTTGGTGTTGTATCCTACAAACTAGAACTTTACCATATAGTAGCTTCTACCTACATGTATGACAATCCCAGACTAGAATGCCTAACTCTAGATCACAGTGAATTGACAGTGCAAACAATGGCAACTTAAACTACTTTGGCCAAAGTATTCCACACCCAGTTACTTCAAGTGAAATTCATCCTATTCACACACCTTCCTAGCTTGATTTTTAATTACCACACATATTCTATGCATAGGCTATCCCCTTCATTGGATTGTACCAGCCCCAGGAATAACCCATTACCTCTATGTTTAACTAACACATCTTCTAAGTAAATAATTCAAAGTAACTTTTACTTACTAGTTAACCATATGTATAAACATAACGTCACATAATTAAATGACTCTAGTACCATAGGTACAATCCCAACTATAAAAGTCTCCAATCAAGGGTTTATCTCAACACTAAATGAGTCCCTTCAAAGTATGAACTTAACAATAAATGACCTCAATTCAAAAGTATAACTTTCAACAATAAATGACTTCAATCAAAATATAATCTCATCAATAAATTACCTCAACCAAATGAGTAATCATATCAACAAAGGACTCACTATGGTTTCAACAATAAATCAACTCCAATTGAAAGTATAATCAACAATCAAATGATCAATTAGATCATATAGGTTAATCCCAACTTATTTGCTTCACTCAATATTCAAATAGTAAACCCTACAAAATAGGTTATTCCTAACCTAGGGTTTCCAACTAAAGTAATGTAATGATCAAGATATCACAAATAGATCATAAATCTTCTACATTCAATAAGAGTCAAATATTCACATGTTCATAATGTTCTCTATATTTGTATAATATCTAAAGGACATTATCAACTTACAAGGGTTTGGTGCTTTTGCACTCATAGTCCTCTTTACAATACAGTTCACATATAAATTATCAACAAGGATCTTAACATATCAATGATGATATGCCTATGTAGTGTAGGAAAAGGCATCCCTTTTTCACACTTAATTTGGGAATTAATATTAAAATGAACTTAATTATGCCTTAATTTAATGCTGTAATATGTATTTTATATATTCACATTGAGTTTATGGCCCTATTAATTAAAATAGACTTAATTGTGCCTTAATTTTCTATTGCAAAGTGTGCCCCTTTACATTTTCACACTTATTTAGGGATTCATTAATTAATTGAGGTTAATTTTCCTTAATTGGCCCCTTTAATTCAAATCCAAGCCTAATTAATTGCATTTTCCGAAGAGGAAACCCGACATTCATTAATGCCATAACATAACACTTATCATTGAGCCATGTGTGTCCTAGGTAAGTGACCTAGGACCCATTCACACATGGGTGAATGGGTTCTCACTTAGACCCAGGACCCTAATTTAAATTATGTTTTTGGTAGTATTTTAACATATTCAAATCCTTATTCACATGTTGGCTTGTGTTATTTGAATTTTGGGAAATTAATGTTACATACCTATAAATATAAGGTCATTTCACTAAGTTTCATCCTAATACTTTCAAGCAAGCTAATAATTTTCAAGTGAGCATTATTGGAGCATTTCAAGAGTATTTCAAGGCATTCAAGGGTAGATTTATTGAAGAATTATTGCAACAATCAAGATACTATTATCATATCAAAGTCTTCTTGCATCATGCATGTTATTTGAGCTAATTGTTGATTTAGTGTTCAAGATCCATTCAAGCATTCAAGGCATTATTTAAAATAAAGTTTCAAGATCAAAGATCCACATCCATTGAAGCCATTTCATGGGAGTTGTAGATCTACATTCCAAGGTTTATTCAAGGGTTTGGTGAGTTGTGACATTGCTTTGTTCATTTATCATTCCTTCATGCTATTTTGTTCCAATTCAATGTTTAATTACCAAAAACCCCCATTCACCAAAAACAAACATTTTCCCCCCTATCTTTGTGTGTTGTAGGTTAAAGAAAAGTTGAAGATCTCAAAGTTGCGAAATCAAAAAAGTTGTCAAAGTTGTCAACTTTGTTGCTATTTCATGGAAACTCAGATCTCAGATTTATTTCTGACTGTTCGATTGTGAAAATTGAGAATCTGGAAGTGCAGACACAGGAGTAGAGAACCTAGAAACCATTTTTATAGAGCCCTAGCTAGGATCCATTCACCATAGGGCCCAAGACCCATTTGCCACAAACCGAATGAGTCCTTATTTAGCTTTTGAAAACACCTTTTTGTGAGAGGTACACAAAATTTATCCCTTCCAGATTATCCAAAAGCTTTGTAGGTTCCATTATTTTTATGTTTAATCTACTGAATCTAATTTATAGACTCCATTTTGGAGTTGATTTGCTATTTTTAATCTTTTGTCCCAAAGTGTTGTTTGACCTAGACCCCTGTCCTAACACATAAAGGAAATTGCAAGATTCCTTAAAGAATTCACTCACCTAAGGGTTGAAAGTGGATTTTAACTTGGGGGATCTCATTTCCTGAATGAAATAGAAGAATAGGTGGGTTCATTACACTCATTTTGACCTTTCTATTTATAGTAAGTTTGGTGAAATATCCCAAATTTAGTATATAACCCTATGTGTTTGAACCCCTACCCCATTTTTCTTCATTTCAACCTATTATGCCATTATTCATGTGGTGTTACTATCTACATTAACCACAAGGCTTCACCTAACTTCAAAGGTTATCAATTCAAGGTATCACCTAATTGTAATGATATTATAGTCTACTTGACTAAGTATAATTTCTAATAACCATTCCAATATATAGAACATAAACATATATAGGTATAAATGCATCCCAACCAAAAGGTTTCATGAAAACAAGAACCCATCAAGAAAAAAACAACCTAAACCAAGCAAACTTTCCAACTTAAAATAGAAAACAAAGTTAAGAACTAGCATGCCTGTAACTAGATAGCTCCAATTGATATAATAGGTTTCCTAGCACAACCTCCACCAAATAGTTTGCAAATCCTTCCCTTGACCAAATCCCACAAAGAAATCTCTCTAAAAAACCTCACTAATCTCACACTAAAAACCTCTCAATTCTCAACTCAATATTGCAGCAGAGTAACACTCATAAAATTAGAAAATTAGAATGGAAGAATGCATCCCAAATGAAGTGAAAGGAACCTCTATTTATACAAAAAGGTTAGCAACTAAAGGTTGGAAATATGGTAACAAAATTGACACTTCTCAGCTCAAAAAGCTTGACTCAGCAAAAATAATAAAAGGTGGCAGCTTGAATCAATGTGTACAAAAAACACATACTTAGCCAAGAGAATGAGTCACCCCATTCAACTGGACAACAATGACATCTTATTACATATTCCCATATTTCATTTCACCTAAAAAACATATTAAAGTTACATTTTATATTGAGCAACATTTTCACCCATGGAGGTAAAAGTAACTTAGTAACTAGGAAATGGGGTGTAACATCAATAGCTAAAATTCTATCTATTCCCATTAAATAAGAGTTTTTTTCTTTGGGTCATAGCATGCTGATATTCCTATCATGCCCTTTAAGAGGATTATGTGTGCATATAAATTTTTCATAGAAATATTTTTCTTTTATAGGGTTCACTTAGATTATTGCAATCCAATGTGTCTACATTAGGTTTGCCTTCTATCCATGAAATTAAATTCTCATGCATTGAAGATCTATATTGCTATTCTTTTTTACAACACAAATACAATATTATTATTTAGTTGTAAATGAAAAATTATAAAAAAATAAAAATTGCAACCATGTGATTTTTAGCTAAATGCCTTGCTTATAGATCTTTTTCTTGAAAATGCTTGAAGAAGAATTTATGCTGAAATTTTCTAAAATGATATTCCACATGTAAATGCAACAATATGGGGATTTTCAATTATGTTTTTAATTCTCCACTTATATGCATCCCTAAAATATATAGGTGCTTGAATCAACATTAGCTAATGGAATTTAGGTCAATTTGTATTATTTGCACTCAAATTTATAAAAAAATAGGGTATCCTAATTGTGTTATCATATCTAACAATTCTTTTTTTATATGTGTCAATAAGTCATAGTTCCTATAAGTTGAGAAGCATAACATGCCACTTGCTCAAATAGATAATAATTAGGAAATTATTGCAACATTTTCACAAGTCTATTATGGTCACGAGTACACCATATTCTACATTATTTTTTTATAGTTATTGCTACTATAGCCTAACTTAGTTGGTGTAACATGAAATTGAACAAAAAATATCATAATATAGAGTGGATTCCAAACATATTATCATATTAATCTATAAGATGCAAGGTATATTCATGTATATGAACTCTTTAAGTGTGTGGTTATGACCACTATTGATGTCACCCTTCCACGGTTTCACAACCTTTCTTTTCTTTAATAAAATATATCCCATGGACTCACGAAAACTAATGGAAATATGACACATGGTAGGTAGTGGGTTCACTAAAGGTATTAGTGCAGATTCACTTAAGTCCCTTGAATTTGCACATGCGATAATTTGGAAAAAGTAGTCACTAGGAAAGAGGAAAGTGGGTTAGTAACATTATGAGATAAAAGGGCTTTGCACATAGCTTAAGGCTCTACAAACTGGGAAAACTAGCCAACAAAAGATTAGAAGAAAAGTGCAAGGTGTAACTAGGTTTTTAGGGTTTTTTTACTTTAATGCATAGAAAGAGTATTTTTTACAAAACCTTAGCAAGAATGACAACAAATTACACATTTTGAGCACTAGCAAGGGTAGAGAGCCAAAAAATTGAAAATACACCACCAATGGCCCTAGTTGGGGACTATTGTTGTAGAGGAGCAATGCAAGAATATAGATCTCTAGGAAGTAGACCAGAAAAACCAAAAAAACAACCAAACCAAAGAAACTAGACAAAAAATAAGAAACTATATAATATAATTGTGGTGACAAAATATGTATCCCTTTACATTTTTTCACTTGTTTGGGCCCTCCTAGCTATTTATTAAACTTAATTATTCCTTAATTTAGTGTTGTAAAATGTATTTATTTACACTCACACTTATTTAGGGCTCCTTTAATTAATTGAGCTTAATTAGGCCTTCAGTAGCCCTCTAATTCATTTCCAATCCCGTTAAATTACATTTTCTAAAGGGAAAACCTGACAATAATTAATCCCTAAACATAACACTTTACCTTGAGCAATGTGTGTCCTAGGTTTATGGGCCTAGGACCCATTCGCCCATGGGAGAATGGTTCCTCTCTTGACCTTAGGACCTAAATTTAAATTATGATTTTGGTGGTATTTTAATGTTTTCAAATTTATATTTCAATGTCGGCTTGTGAAATTTGAATTTTGGGAAATTAATTATACATACCTATAAATATAAGGTTATTTCACTATGTTTCAACTAAGAATTTTTGTGCAAGCATCCTATAGAAAATTTGATGATCAAGAGCACTTTCAAGAGAATTCAAAGTTAGATTTATTGCAGCAATCAAGTTCCAATTGTCATGTCAAAGTATTCTTTCATCATACATGTTTTTGGAGCTAATATGGTGATGTAGGTTTCATGCCTATCAAGCATTCAAATCATTTTTCAAGAAAATATATTCAAGTGTCAAGATCCACATCCATTGAGACCATTTCATGCAAGTTGCAGACGTTCATTCAAGATGTATTCAAGGGTTTGTTGAGTGGTAACATAGCTTTGTTCATTCTTTATTCCCTCTTTCATGTTTTTATTCATTTCAAGGTTTGATTATCAAAATGGGGTTTGACCAAGGAAAACCCCTATTCACCAAAAACAAAACATTTTTCCCTCTTGATTTGTGATTGTAGATTTAGGTGGAAGAAATATTGAAGACCTTTTGAAGATCAAATTTGGAGAACTTGTCAAAGTTGCAAAAGTTGTCAAACTTGCTATCTTCTCACATAAACTCACTTACAAAAATTAGTTTTGGCTTTCTAAACCTAAAACCTCAGAAAATTAGAAGACTTAGATATGTAGCAGAGGCCCCCAAAGGTTATAGAAAAACCCTAACTCAGGACCCATTCGCCCCTGGGTGAATGAGTCCCAAATCAGCTTCAAAAAAGCACTTTTGGTGACTAGTACACATGCCTCTTCTCTTCTCTAATCTACATTCTATTTTTTGGTTCTTTCAGTATTGAGCTTAATCTTCTTGTTCCAAGTGTTAGATTGCAATTTGGTGTTGATTTACTATTTTTAGTTTTTCTCCCCAAAGTGTTGTTTGACCAAGACCCCTATCCTGACACAAAAAGGAAATTTGTAGATTCATATCTTGAATTAACTCACCTAAGGGTTGTAAGTCAATTATTTGTGTGGATCTCATTTACTAATGAAAGTAGGAAGATAGGTCCATCATAACCCCATGTTTCTATGTTTTTATTGCTGAACCTATTTTTCTTCAGTTCAATAATACATAAAATACATTGTTCATAGAAATATACCTACTTTAAGAAAATTAAGGTTTCAAGAATTGTCCATACATTGGGAATTCCAGAAATTTACCATTCATACTTTATAGAAAATAAGAGTCTACACCATGATCATATATGGTCCAAGCCAAAGGGCATCAAATTTCCATTTTTTACCTTATCTTGAGGTCTTGCATTCCATAATAAGGGAAAAATGGAAAATTTGAAGCCCTTAATAGTCACCCATAACTAGCTCATAAGGAGATTTGTTAGTGGCATTCTAAATAGTCACTCTATCAGCCCATAATGCAAGTATGAGCTTTGAGTCCCAAGATTCTTTTTCCTATCATCATTTTATGATCTTCATCGAGCTTTTGTTGCTTGATTATACTTGTCCATTTCCCTGTGATGATAAGGGGATGAATAAGAGAGAATTATTCCATACTAGAGACAAAAAGTTGTGAACTCATCAGATTTGAAAGATATTGCATTGTCAGTAATTAATTTAACCAATACTCCAAATCTAGTGATAATGTTATCCAATATGAATTCCATCACAACTTTTCTTGTGGATTTCTTGGTGGGGATAGTTTCGTTCCATTTGGTGAAGTAATTTATTGCTACTAGGATCCATTGGTGCCCACCACTATTTTTGTTTGTGATTTATCCAATAAAATCAATTCCCCATTGTTGAAAATGGTATTCCATAGAAATTGGTCTTAAGGACAAAGTTCTAGGGTATTTCAACTTACCTAAAAACCTTTGACAAGCATCACATTTCTTACTAATTTATGTGTTTGAAAATAAAGTAGGACACTAGTAACCTGGCCTCAAAATCTTATGTGTATTTTTTTGGCCATAAATGTCCTCCACAAACTCCACTATGCATATCATTTAGAATTTGGATAGCCTATGCTTCATCTACACAGTTAAGTAGTACTCCATCCTTGTTTCTCTAACATAGTTCACCTTGCAACACAATATACTTGATAGAGTGTAGTTTGAGTGTCTTTTTTTATTTTCATTCATACTTCTAAGATATGTCATATTTTATAAATAATGCACAATATCCTTATACCAAGGAGATGAATGCAGATTGCAATCCATTGAGGGAGTGCTTGTTTTTGGACAATTTACTTGATTTACCTCAACATTTGAGTGAACCATGAGATTAGTCAATCATTGTTCTTTAACAATATTTGTGATTTAAATATCAATATTAAATTATTGGATCTTGTTAATCTATCTACATCTTCTCCTTGTTATCTCCTATTGAGTGAATATGTCTTTAACAAAAATATAAGGAACATAAGAAACAATTTCAACCCCTACCAAATAAGGTCTGGAATTCTTCACAACTTTCATAAGAGCATAGGCTTGATTTTCCATTATATCATACTTTAGTTCAACAACTTGAAGATATTTGTTAAAGAAAGCAAGAATTCTCATAGCCTTCTTCATTCTTTTGTAGTAGGACAATAATTATAATATGAAAAGAAGCAAAATAAAATAATTGAAAATGCTTTGAAAAATCTAGAGATTTTAAAATAGGATCCTTTTTTATTGCTTCTTTTATACTTTTGAAAGCCTTGGTTGGATATTCTCCCCATGAGATAGATTCACACTTCTTGAGAATCTTGGAAATGGATTTGGTTAATTCAATAATTAAAAAAAAAAAAATCCTAACAAAGTTCACTTGCCCAAAGACATATGGAATGCCTTTAATAGTTTTAGGTTGGGGAATATTTTCAATTGTTGCAAGACACTCTGGGTTTATTCTTATCCCTTCCTTTGATATTATATGGCCTAGAAGCTTTCCTTTTGTAACCCCAAATACACATTTCTTAGGTTTAAGAGATATACCAAATTCAAGAGCCCTAGAAAATATCTGCTCAAGATGCATGCAATGATCTTTTGCCTTTGTAAAAAAAGTAGTCAAGTCATCTTGGTAGATCATCATAATTATATCAATAAGATATGAAAATGTAACATCCATTTCTATTTGGAATGTTGCTCCAACATTAGTTAACCCAAACGACATTCTAACATATACATAAGTGCCCCATGTGGTGTAGTGAATGTAGTCTTATATTGCTCTGACTCTTTTACTTTCACCTGATTGATTCCTGAGAAGCCATCTATCATGGACAACAAATCACAACCAATAAATTTTTACAACATTTCCTTCATGTTAGGAAATGGATAATTTTCCTTTAATGAAGATACACTTAAATTTCTAAATTCTACACATAGTCTAATGTGTCCATTTTTCTTTTTGACTAGCACTAGATTAGAAACCAAAGTGGAATGTCTAATAGGTTTGATGATTCCTCTGTCCCTAAGATTCATTAATTCTTATTGCATCTTAGGTGCCAAAATAGGATTAATTGGTTTCTACTTTTGTCTGAAGGGTTTAGCATATGATTTTAAAGGGACCTCATGCTAGAATAAGTTCTCTCTGTATGCCTTCAAATCATCATAAGACCAAGCAAACACATGCTTATATTTCCTAAGAAAGGAAATAAGCATTGTTCTGATTTTTGGGTTCAACTTTTTCCCAATGTATACCTTTTTAGGTTCATTATCTATACAAAAATTTATCTCTTCTAGGTATTATTTATGTTTAGGGATTGGCTTTACATTATACTTATCAATGTAGCTCAGGAAAATCAAAATTTAGCATACGATAATAAAAACCCAAGTCCCTAAGCAACAATGAAGCACAACCCTATTATGAAAAACTAGAATAACACAACAAAGTTACCTAAGTCCTCACATCATGGTTGAATCACCTTCATTGTTATCCTCCATTTTGCTACTAAATAATCAATGCCCTCAAAATTATAAATTTTTTTTTTATGCATTTATCTAGCCTATGACAAAGATAGAAAAATATTGAAGAAACTAATTATCTCAACAACACGATAGCCTATTCAAATTCTAGATGATCAAAATGATGAATGACAGAGGCATTTATAGAGAGGTAGATGACAAATGGACGGTTGAGATCAGAAGATTTGTATTTTGATCAATGGATGAAATTGAACGAGACAAGATAGGATAATATCGAAACTAAAAGAGCAAGAGGAAGTTAACCATTCAAATAGTTGAGTTATTTTGGAAAATTACCTCAAATAGAGTGAGATGAAGTGGTGGATCCATTTAGTTAACAAAGGAAAAGCGGTAGTCAGAATAATAAATTTTGAAGAAGATAAGCATTCAATTTAATTAATTAATTAAATTTAGAAAGTGGATGGGTTAAATAATTAATTCAAATTAATTATATAAAATAGTGGAAGAGGATTTTTGGTTAAATAATTTGGAATAATTATTTAATTATAATCCAAAGCAATATGAATAATTAAACAAATATGAATTTATTTAATTATAAAGATGGAAGAATCAAGTAATATCATAATGTAATTTAATTAATCAAAAGAGGAATTAGGGAAATGAAGGTGAATTAATTAAATAATTAGAATTATTTAATTAATAGAGGAAAAATGATGTTCATAGGTGTAGGACATTTTTTAGTGTCTACATTTGCCCCTCTTTGATACAATGCAGTTTATCGCGTTGTGTCAAAGAAAGAGATAAGCCCCACTGAGAGGAAGAATGAGGAAGGATGACGAGGAGGTAGTGGTATGCCCCCTCAAGAGGATAGGTAGGTTCAAAGAACATGAGTGTGCTCTCAAAATGGATGAGAGGACTAGAGGATAGAGAAAAATAATGAAGAATAATGAAGATGTAGAATAGAAGAAATGTTAGACTGGAAAAGATGAATGTTAGCATGGAAAAGATGGATGTTAGCAATGAAGACATGAATGGTGAGATAGTGCTAGTTGAGAAAATTTGTAGATATATATTTTGTTATGCAAGGCTTTTTCATTTAATCATGATTAGGTGGTAAAGTATGACAAATGGACAACAAACACCTTGGTATGACATAAACCAAGGTGTGCAAGGTCATCCATATGTAAAATAGATAGTCACAAATAAGGAATGTCCTAACTCATACTAAGGGTCATGTTGCCCCAATCTTTTTGTCAAGACAAACCGCAAACAACAATCAAATAAAAGATGGGTCATGAGACATCATCACTCCTCTAAATCCTTCATGGGACATCCTCAAGGTGCTAGTAACATGACCAAAGTAAATCAACAAGATCAATAGCCAATCAGATTATTTTCCAATAAGTGTTTTCCAGTGTGTTAAGGAACGAAGTGAGTGATGGGTTGATTGTTTTGACAAGGCCTAGTTTTAGGAAATAAAACATGTCGTATAAGATGTCAAGTTTGGTTTCAATCATGTAACTACCTATATAAGGCAAATGAAAAAGTGTGATAGTGACGAGGTCTGGTTTTAGGAAGGAAAAATCCTATATAAGACCATTGGTTTTGATCAATTTAATTGGTTTGATTGATTTGAAAAATGATTGATATAACTTGGAGACTTGTTGGCTTTATTGTCTTGTTGATTCAAGATTTGTGTTGAAGTTCAAATGATGATGTCATGCTTGAGTGGACAGTGTCTGATTTATTTTGATTGACCTGATGAACCCTAAAAGACTGATCTAGGGGGCCTCGGGGGCTCATCAATAGATGGCCTTGCCTACGTAGCAATGCACAGAGACCTCGTAGTTCGACATGAGCATTG
This sequence comes from Sequoia sempervirens, assembly GCA_007258455.2. Taxonomy (NCBI): domain Eukaryota; kingdom Viridiplantae; phylum Streptophyta; class Pinopsida; order Cupressales; family Cupressaceae; genus Sequoia; species Sequoia sempervirens. The sequence goes on from VDFB02379711.1 coordinate 263,683,589, forward strand.
AATTTGTTTTAATTACAAAGGACTAAGTCATGATTTTATTTTGATAGTTCCTAAAAGGACTAACCTAATGCCTCAGGGGCACATCGATAGATGGTCTTTCCTACGTCTAGTCGCAGAGGCAATGTAGTTCAACAATGACAAAGATTGACATGACTGACTCTGATGTTGTTTTTGGGATTTTTTGAAAGTTATCTGAATATTTTTGGGTTTTGACATGTTTTTATTTTTTTTGGATTTTTGTGGATATTCGATTTTTTTTGTGTTTTTTGGTATTTTTTTTTTCTTTTTTGTGTTTTCAGTTGTTTTGACCTCCAATGACAAGTATAGAATCCAATGAAGCCAGGTGTTAGGAAATTGCCCCAGTCAGGTATAAGACTAACCAATAGGGATGGGATGGGACAAGGGTTTATTATGGTCAGAAGATGGAGGATAAAGGACGTAAGACATCAACCGCTTGGGAGTCATGATAAAGATGACAAAGTTGGATGATGTATGTCAAATGGAGGATGATGGAAGACATAAAGGAATCATTATGGATTAAGGTGGAAGACCAAATAGAATAATAGTAGATGGCAGAGCAAAGATTGTCTTATCTAAAGTGCTACACATGGCACCTGTTTGCCAGGTTTTCACCATGGTTCTTATCCAAAGCGTTACTAATGTGGTTTTCATTATTGGACAATTTTTTTGTCTTTACTATTTTCTTGATTTTTTTAAAATTTATTTTTTTGGTGTGACCAAGACGCCTGTTTTCCAGGTTTTCATCAAGGTAACTATTTTTTCAGGACTTTTTCTCATTTTTTTGTATTTTTCCAAGACTTTTTCTAACAAGAGCTCTTTGAAGATAGCTATAGAACTTGCATATGTGCAAGTTTTTGATGGGCTTAGACAAAGGTTCCCCTTTGGGCGTGGACAACTGATAGGTGTTGGAACCAAAGGATGTTGTTATGACATATGGACCCAACTAGTTGGGCTCAAATATGCTGGGTTTCTCACGTTTTGCTTGATTTTTTAGATTCTGCATCAACACTAAGTCTCCAATGTCAAAACGTCTGACCAAAACCCTTTTGTTGTAACTATAAAAAATACAGTTTTGATATGCTTGTAGGTGAGTCAATGCCTTTTGTCTACATTCATCGAGCAACTCTAATTCATGTAGTCGAGATATTTGATACTCCTCATCATCAATGATCCCTTTCATGGAGACCCGTAGGGAGGGGACTTCAACCTCTATAGGAAGGATATCCTTTGTATCAAAGACTAGGGAAAATGGAGTGGCACTAGTGGGTGTGTGAATGCTTGTGCGATATGCCCATAGGGCGGGGTTAAGCTGAATGTGCCAGTCATGGCCAACGTCGTTGACAGTTTTTTTAAGAATCTTGATTACATGGTCTTATTGGATGCCTGAAATTGGTTGTTACCTTGTGGGTAATAGGATGTGGAAAAGTGGTGGTGGATATGGAACTTCTCACATAACTCATAGACATCCTGATTTTGAAAGGGAAGACCTTTATTAGTGATGCTGGATTGTGGGACACCATACCGACATATGATGTAATTGAGGATGAAATTGGATATTTGTTTACTGGTTATGTATGTCAGGGGAATGACTTCAATCTATTTCATGAAATATTTAGTTGAAGTGATAATGAATTTGTGGCCATTAGATGAGGTAGGATGTATTTTTCCTACGAGGTTTAGTCCCCATTGGGTGAAGGGCCATGATGAAGTGATAAGATGTAGCTCCTATATAGGTGCATGGATGAGGTCACTGTGTATTTAGCACTATCAACATTTCTTCACAAAGTGATAGGCATCTTGTTCCATTGTAGGCCAACAATATCCCAGTTGCATGATCTTTTTGGCTAGAGTCAACCCACTAGAATGGCTTCCACATATACCTTTGTGTACTTCTTGTAAGGTAGTTTGTGCTTCATTAGTGTTGAGACATCTGAGTAAGGTATTGTCTAGGCCACGTCTATATAGGGTGTCACCGATGATGGCGTAGTGAGCAACTTTACGAAGGAAGGACTTGCATTGGTTACTAGATAGGTCAAGTGGTAATGTTTGGGAATGCAAATAGTCATAAATGTTCTAATACCATGGGGAATCAGGACCAACAAGTTCACACACCATTTCAGATTTTGGGACATCAAAGGTAGGGACCAACAACTATTCCACTAAGAACTTGAACTATGACATATTGTTGGGAATGTCCAAAAGAGAGCCAATGGTGGCCATGGCATCAACTGGTTTGTTGTGAATTTATAGATTTGGAAAAAGGTAATATCTACAAAATACAGTTTAAAAATGTCAACCATTCTTTTGTATGGGGTCAATTTCTCATCTTTAGTGTCAGTCATCATTGACCTTCCAGATGACCAATTGGGAATCACCAAAGACTTGTAGACTTGTAATTTTTGATTTTATAGCCATGAGCAATCTTGTGAGTACGACCTCATATTTTGCATTGTTTGTACATGGGAAGGCTATTATGAAGGATTTAGGAATAGTATCACCTTGAGGGGTGAAAAATAGTAGTCCTATGCTTGATCCATGACTAGTGTATGAGCCATCAAAGTATAACTTCCATGTTGTGCTAGTGTCTAGTGCAAATATTGACTCATTTGGGAAATCAGAAATCAAAGGGTGATCAGCTTTTGTGGGTGCATCAACAAGTTTGTCTGTGATAACCTATCCATTTATTGCTTTTTGTTCCCTAATTCCTCTTTTGATTAATTAAATTACATTATGATATTAACTGATTCTTCCATCTTTATAATTAAATAAATTCATATTTGTTTAATCATTCATATCGCTCTGGATTATAATTAAATAATTATTCCTAATTATTTAACCAAAAATCCTCTTCCACTTAAATAATTAAATCCTCTTCTATCTCTATAATTAAATAAATTCATATTTAATTAATTATTCATATTGCTTTGGATTATGGGTGGGGGCCCTAGCTCGGTTGGCTAAGTAATTCCGTTGCGGCTCTGCTGGTCACGAGTTCTAGTCTCCCCCATCCCGTGGTACCGGAGGGCGTGTCGCGCCAGCGCCGCCGATCAAGTTAAAAAGTTTACCAGGTGCACTGCAGTTTATAGGGGGTCATGCTACCCGATTCCTGCAGTCTAAAAAAAAATTAAAAAATATTGCTTTGGATTATAATTAAATAATTATTCAAAATTACATTACAATATTAACTCTGTTTGCTACATAGGCAAGGCCATCCATCGATGAGCCCCTGAGGCCCCCTAGGTTAGTCTTTTAGGGTCCGTTAGGTCAGTCAAAATAAATCAGACACTATGCACTTAGACATGACATGATCATCTGAACTTCAACACAAATCTTGAATCAATAAGACAAGCAAGCCAACAAGTCTCCAAGTCATATCAACCATTTGTCAAATCAATCAAACCAGTTAAATCGATCAAAACCAGTGGTCTTATACATGATGTGTCCTTCTTGAAACCAAACCTCGTCACTATCACACCTTTTCATTTTCCTTATACATGTAGTTACATGATCGAAACCAGACTTGATGTCTTATATGACATGTTTTCTTTCCTGAAACTAGGCCTTGTCAAAAAAATCAACCCATCACTCACTTTGTCCCTTAACACATTGGAAAACACTTATTGGAAAATAATCTGATTGGTTGTTGATCTTGTTGATTTACTTTGGTCATGTTACTAGCCACCTCGAGGATGTTCCATAAAAGGATTTAGAGGAGTGATGATGTCTCATGACTCATCTTTTATTTGATTGTTGTTTGTGGTTTGTCTTGACAAAAATACTGGGGCAACATGACCCTTAGTATGAGTTAGGACATTCCTTGTCCGTAACTATCTATTTTACAGATGGATGACCTTGCACAACTTAGTCTATGTCATACCAGGGTGTTTGTTGTCCATTTGTCATACTTTACCGCCCAATGATGATTAAATGCAAAAGACTTGCATAGAAAAATATATATCTGCAAACTATCTCAAATAGCACTATCTCACCATCCACATCTTCATTGCTAACATTCATCTTTTCCATGCTAACATTCATCTTTTCTGCTCTAACATTTCTTCTATTCTACATCTTTATTCTTCATTATTTTTCTCTATCCTCTAGTCCTCTCATTCATTTCGAGAGCACACTCGTGTTCTTTGAACCCACCTGTCCTCTCGAGGGGGCATACCACTACCTCCTCGTCATCCTTCCTCGTTCTTCCTCTCACTAGGGCATATCTTTTTCTTTGACACAACACGATAAATTGCATTGTATCAAAGAGGGGAAAATGTAGACACTAAAAAATGTCCTACACCTATGAACATCATTTTTCCTCTATTAACTAAATAATTCTAATTATTTAATTAATTCACCTTCATTTCCCTAATTCCTCTTTTAATTAATTAAATTACATGATGACATTAATTGATTCTTCCATCTTTATAATTAAATAAATTTATATTTGTTCAATTATTCATATTGCTTTGGATTATAATTAAATAATTATTCCAAATTATTCAACCAAAAATCCTCTTCCACTATATTAAATAATTAATTTGAATTAATTATTTAATCCATCCACTTTCTAAATTTAATTAATTAATTAAATCGAATGCTTATCTTCTTCAAAATTTCTTATTCTGACTATCGCTTTTCCTCTGTTAACTAAATGGATCCACCAATTCATCTCACTCTATTTGAGGTAATTTCCAAAAGAACTCAACTATTCGAATGGTTAACTTCCTCTTGCTCTTTTAGTTTCGATCTTATCCCATCTTGTCTCATTCAATTTTATCCATTGATCAAAATAAAAATATTTTGATCTTGAAACTATCCATTTGCCATCCGCCTCTCTATAAATGCCTCTGTCATTCATCATTTTGATCATTTAGAATTTGAATAGGCTATTGTGCTATTGATATAATTAGATTCTTTGATATTTTGTTGTCTTTGTCATAGGCTAGATAAATGCATAATTTTTTTATAATTTTGAGGGCATTGATTATTTAGTAGAAAAATGGAGGAGAACAATGAAGGTGATTCAACCTTGATGTGAGGACTTAGGTAACTTTGTTGTGTTATTCTAGTTTTTCATAATAGGGTTGTGCTTCATTGATGCTTAGGGACTTTTGGGTTTATTAATTATCATTTGCTAACTTCTGATTTTCCTAAGCTATAGATGGTGAACCTGACATGAATCCAAAGTGATATGAGGAATTAAACAAAAATAATTTTGGTTTATTTAGCTGATTGGGTTGTGCTTCATTAATGCTTAGGGACTTTTGGGTTTATTGATTATTGTTTACTAACTTCTAATTTTCCTAAGCTATATATGGTGAACCCGATGTGAAAAACTAGAATAACACAACAAAGTTACCTAAGTCCTCACATCATGGTTGAATCACCTTCATTGTTCTCCTCCATTTTGCTACTAAATAATTAATTCCCTTAGAATTATAATTTTTTTTATGCACTTATCTAGCCTATGACTAAGACAACAAAATATCGAAGAATCTAATTATCTCAACACAATAGCCTATTCAAATTCTAGATGATCAAAATGATGAATGACAGAGGCATTTATAGAGAGGCGGATGGAAAATGGATGGTTGAGATAAGAAGATTTGTATTTTGATCAATGGATGAAATTGAATGAGACAAGACGAGATAATATTGAAACTAAAAGAGTAAGAGGAAGTTAACTGTTCGAATAGTTGAGTTGTTTTGGAAAATTACCTCAAATAGAGTGAGATGAAGTGGTGGATCCATTTAGTTAATAGAGGAAAAGTGGTAGTCAGAATAATAAATTTTGAAGAAGATAAGCATTCAATTTAATTAATTTATTAAATTTAGAAAGTGGATGGATTAAATAATTAATTCAAATTAATTATTTAATATAGTGGAAGAGGATTTTTGGTTAAATAATTTGGAATAATTATTTAATTATAATCCAAAGTGATATGAATAATTAAACAAATATGAATTTATTTAATTATAAAGATGGAAGAATCAATTAATGTCATAATGTAATTTAATTAATCAAAAGAGGAATTAGGGAAATGAAGGTGAATTAATTAAATAATTAGAATTATTTAATTAATAGAGGAAAAATGATGTTCATAGGTGTAGGACATTTTTTAGTGTCTACAATCAGTACTATCAAAGATCCTTTCAAAGCTACTAGCCCTTTTGAGATTTTATTTATTTTCAATTGGATGACTTCATTCCCAAGAATAGTTTCCTTTCCATCAACTATCTAAAAAACCCTTAGAAATCAATCTCCTGGCTTTGATATATTTCCACACACTATAGAAAATTAAGTAAATATTGATCACTGAATACCTACTAGTTGCAAATGTTATCTGAAACATAAGGTCTAGTCTTCACCTCAACTGTTGATATCCTAGAAAAAATGATATCATTAGGTCTAAGGGTAATATTGGTAATAAAATCTACTGTTACATTTTTTTACCATTCCACCCAATCTATGAAAAATTATACATCAAACATTTCAATGATGTCCAAAAAATAACCTTATATTGCTTTAGTATTTTGTGTTTAGAAACATATGTTGCTATAACTTGGGACATTGCTAACTCAAAGTCCCCTATAACCTTAAGTTTCTTGATATTACATTTGATGGCCACATTCAATCCTAAAATATTAGTGCTTCATACCCTACAACATTATTTGTACATTCAAATTTTAGAGAGAATGAGTACTTGTAGGACTTACCTTTTGGTGATATAATGATCACCCCAACACTCGCTCCTTTCTTTGAACATGATCCATCAAAATACATGGACCATAAATTATTCTCTTGAACATGTTCTTTCACTTGTTGAGCCATTGGTGTAACTTTGTCCTTCTAAGATGAAGAAGATAATCAACCTTGAAATTATCCATATCAATATCAATGAAGTATACTTCATCTTCTTGTAGATCTTCCACGAGAGTAGCAAACCTTTTTTCTCTATCTAGTTTCAAATTCTTTTCATTTATAGGGATCATGACATATGATAAATCTAATTGCATGCTTCCTCTAGCCATTGCAAATCATTTTCTTGACAGTAACATCCCATACTGAGGTGGGATGTCTACTACTATAACATTCATCATGAATTCCTTTTTAAGGAAAGAAACAAGTTTGAATTGCACATCATTCATGATTCCCATAACTATAAATTCTCTAGAATCCATGGAAAAGGATTTACCATATGCTTTAATGACCTATAGTCCTAATTCTTTTTGGAAATATGTGCCTCAAACTATACAGGTTGAAACCTCCATTAGAGCTAAGTCGGTGTGACATCTTCATTGTCTAGCCGACTGGCAGCTTGATTCATTATGTTTTGAACAGGTTGTTGTGACCTTGAAAATGTCTTGCCGAATGGTTGCACTGTGGAGTCTATCGCTGTGACATAGTGTATTCATTATGACCTCATAGCGCTCAAGAGATCTCTAGCCGACAGGCCATTCAATCGTATTTCAGGGAGACTCTTGGTGACCATGGGCTTCAAGATAGCTAAGGGTTCTCGCTAAGAAGTCCCAGCAAATGGAGAAAGTCATGTTGACGGGGACACATCCAAACGTTCTTCAGTGTAACTCAAAGCGATTAGAGAAACCTCTTAGCGATGGTGAATGTCTTGTCGATAGCCGATGGCTATCGAGGTAACTCTTGGTCCTGGGAAGACTTAGCGAATGTTGGAAGTCTCACCGACAGGAACATCTTGTGGGATCTTTGGTATAACTCTTGGCAACAGGTGAAGCTTTCAGGGTAATTCATAGAGCTTGGTGAGAAGTCTTAGCGAGAGCTACATGTCTCGCCGACATTGGTTTATGTTGGAGTCTTTGGGGTAACATATGGAGATCAGTATGTTCTCTTAGTGAAGGGCAATGTCTTGGTGATGGGTGAACACTTTAGGGTAACCTTTATGTCTTGGAGAAACCTCTTGGCGATATCGGTATGTCTTTCCGACTATCTTTTGGAGCTCGATATGACTTGTGTCTTCAGTATACCTTTGGTGACTCGCTATGATCTCCTGGTGAATGCGATAGGTCTAGGCGACTGCTTGGTGACTTGGTGTAACTCATAGAGCTCGATAGAATGTCTTAGCGATAATAGAGTCTCTTGGCGACATCGATATGAAGTCTATGTGGCATCGGCAAGACACTGTTAGTGTCTCACCAAGATGCCAGTATATTGCGAATTCTGTTGACCGAGTAAGACTATCTTATGTGGCATCTTGTGGATGAATAGGAGTCAAATGGGAATAGTTGGAAGACAGTTAGTTGCGACGGTTCTGTGAGGAAGTTCTATAAAAAAAGTTCGACATGGATATACTCTGTGATTACAGTTTGTAATTGGTTGGTTGAATCAACAGGTTGTTGAGTGATTGTATCAGTGGATGAATTCTGTGGACTGTAATGTGAAGATTCCTATACAAGAATGTTAATGGTGAATGCTACTGTATAATGACACCAGAAAGATAAGTCTGGAATTTTTATGTAATTTCATTACTATAATACAAAGTGATTTCTCTTGGCGTGGTAGGTTTTTCTCACATATATCTGGTGTTCATGTGTGATTGTCAAATACTCTGTTTCTGTTGTCTATTTCTTAGTGCATCTTAATTGGATTGTAATTATAAATTTTAAAGTGTATCTACATTCTTTCCTGAGGTATTGATGTTAGGAGAATTGTTTTCCGCATTTGATTTTCCTTACAAGTGGTATCAGAGCCTGGCCAATTGTGTTATCCTTGTGGGTACATTGGGTTTTTTGTGTCAATTCTATTCAGTGGGAGTCTTGTAGAGTTTGTCAATTTCTAATTATAGATTAAGATGGCTAGTACATCTAGAAAGTTTGAAATAGAGAAATTCAATGGCAGTATCTTTGAGTTGTGGAAACTCAAGATGGAGGATATTCTTGTTGACTGTGATCTTTGGATTGCTATGGCTAGAGTGAAACCTATAGGCATGAAGCAAGAAGATTGGGACCTTGCAGATAGGAAGTCTAAGGGGTTGATAAGGCTCTATTTGGCAGACTCAGTGCTTCTGAATGTGCATGAGGAGAAGACTTCATCTTCCTTGTGGAAGAGACTAGCATCTATTTATCAGGGGAAGTCCTTGGTGAATAAACTATTCCTGAGGAAGAAACTATACTCTTTGAGAATGCAAGAAGGAGGGTCTGTAGCTGATCATTTGAATGCATTTAATATGTTGCTTGCTCAATTGATATATGTTGGTGTGAAGACTGAAGAAGAGGATCGTTGTATGCTTCTATTGTGTTCTTTGCCAGACTCATGGGATCATCTGGTGATGGCGATTGGGAGTACAACATCCAGTTTCAAGATGGAAGATGTTGAATCTTTGCTATCAGAAGAGATGAGAAGGAAATCTTCTGAGATGGTGAAGGAAGCTCTTGTTGTCAGAGGAAGATCAAAAGAGAAGGGCAAGAAGAAGGACAAGAAATCAAAATCAAAATTAGAGGGGAGGTCAAAGTCTCTTGGCAATAAATCCAAGGTCAAGTGCTGGAACTGTGGGCAACCTGGTCATGCCCGAAAGGATATTAAAGAGGAGAAAAAGAAGAACAAGGGTTCTTTCGATAATGGTTCTTCTCATAGTGATGGTGACACCTTCATTGCAGCCTTGGCTACATAGGCATCAGATGATGTCTAGATGATTGATTCTGGTGGAAAGGTGTACCTAGCAAGTGATTCAACTTTGGAGATTGTTGGCGGTGGAAGAGTCAAGATACAATTCCCTGATGGCAGAGTAAAGGGAATAAATAATGTTATGCACATACCAGGTTTGGCTCAAAATCTATTGTCTGTAAGTATGCCAAATGGTATTGGTGTACAAGTTACGTTCTCTAGAAATGGTTGCAAGATGACTAGAGGTTCAATGGTGCTAGCTAGAGGTGCTCGAATTGGTACCCTGTACAAGCTGGATGCATAGGTTGTTCAATGTAACAATGTCTCTGGAAAGTCACTGAAAGCTGCTTGTGGAGGTAAAGAGGGAAATATCCCTAATTTTGTAAACTCTATGGAAGTAAAACTTCCTGCAGAAAAGACTATGCTTTGGCATCATAGGTTAGGCTACATAGGAGAAAAAGGTTTAAAAACCTTAAAGAATAAAAACCTGGTTGAGGGGCTCAAAGATTGTAATCTTGAATTTGAATTATGTGAACACTGTATATATGGAAAGCACCACCGTGTTTTGTTTTATTTCAGTCCTCATAAATCTTCTGGTTTGTTAGACTATATTCATTTAGATGTGTTTGGTCGAGTAGATGTTCCTTCTTTGTCTAAATCAAGATACTACATATTGTTCATTGATGATTATTCAAGAAGAGCATTTGTTTATTTTTTGAAAAGTAAATTAGAAGTGTTCAATCGATTTAAGGAATTTAAGAACCTTGTTGAAAATCAAATTGGTAGAAAAATAAAATGCTTAAGAACTAATAATGGCGGTGAATTCTGTTATGATGAATTTGAAAGATATTGTAAAGACCATGGAATCAAAAGACATAAGACTACACCTTATACTCCACAGTAGAATGGAGTTGCTGAAAGGTTCAATAGGACAGTGATGGAGAGAGGACGAAGTATGCTCAATAGTGCTGGCTTGGAGGAGAAATTCTCGGCTGAGGCTGTATCTACTACATGTTATTTAATTAACCAGTCTCCAAATTCTGCTCTTTTTGAGAAAACACCTTTGGAAGCGTGGTTTGGTAAGAAGCCTTCACTTAGACATTTGTGATCCCACAAAGCTAGTTTACAATTTCTAAGAGGAACTGATTTTTGCTAAAATCACATATTTTTAGAAATTATAATGATTTAAGCCTTAAAAAGTTCCATTTAAAGCATTACAATTGAAGATGGTTTGATCAAATTACCTTAGATCAAACCCCCTTGGATAGAACTTCGCTAGTTTTAAACCATACCTATAATGGAGTCTCCTTTACACCTATCAAAATGCTGATAAAAAACCACTTTTGATTTAACTTTTGGGGGATCAAATGAATTTACTTATTTTTTTTTTTAATTATGTAGTCCTTATTATAAGCTTCCCAAAAAGTATAAATTTAAATAAATTTAATTTAATTATTATATTTATTTTTTATTTCTTGTGAATGTAGGTTTTTCACCAAAAATCAGGCTCTCTATTTTGCACATGTGGAAAAATAGAAGATTATCAAAAAAAATTAAAAAATATGAGTGCACTAGATATTGAAGTCAATCCAACACACAAAAAAAATGAATTTTGATACATACAAAAAATGTTACGCGTTATATGGTCACGCTATGTCTGAATTGTAATTGGTTTGACTTCGAAACTTGATTAAAGAAAAATATTCAATAAAAAACTATCTAACCAAGTGGAAGCACTAGATATCAGAGTTACAAATCAAAATTTGAAAGAATTAGAATTTTATCCTTCATGGAAAAAAAGCTATGCGTTATACGGTGAGCGTCACTTTTTAAAAATGTTGTTTTCTGGAAAAAACTAGATTTTTAGGGAGATGGAAAAAGAAGTGCAATTTGATTCCAAAATTTTTGAAAAAAATATATTTAGAATCTACAGATAAAATTTCAGAAAACTCTAGTTTGCATCATCTTCAAATTCCTCACGGTTTAGCCGTTATACATGCCCAAAAGTGAAGATTTAGTTAAAAAAATTATTTCAGTGTCCAGTTTGGCCAAAAATTGTAAACCACTATTGTGGGATCACCCACATGTTCGTGTTTTTGGCTATGAGGCATATGCTCATGTGCTAGATGTGAAAAGATCTAAATTAGAGAACAAGGTTGTCAATTGTATTTTCATTGGCTATAGCGCTATCATAAAGGGATACAAGCTTTGGAATCCTGATACGGAGAAGGTTGTATACAACAGAAGTGTAATCTTTCATGAGCTGAAACCTTCCACTTTGGATTTGCAGTCAAAGACAAAGTCAGATAACAATAAGGATGTAGCATTAATTCCTCCTACACTTGAGAAAGAGGAATTGGAAATTCAAAATGTACCTGAAACTAAGGAGAGCTTGAGCAGTTCTGAAAGTTCTGAAGAAGAAGAAACTCAGCCTCAGCAAGTGAGGAGGTCAACCCGAGAAAGAAAACAACCAGATAGGTATGGGTTCTCATTGATTGATTCTACTTGTGCCTATGCTTTGATTTCTAGTACTGATGAGCCTAGGAATGTGAAAGAGGTATTTAAAATGTCTGATTCAGATTCTTGGTTGGAAGCCATGGAAGAAGAGATGGCATCTTTAGATAAGAATGAAACCTGGTGTCTGGTGCCCTTGCCTAAAGGCAGAAAGGCTGTTGGCTACAAATGGGAATTTAAGAAAAAGATTGGTCTGGATGGCAATGTAGAAAAGTACAAGGCAAGACTAGTTGCAAAGGGTTATTCCTAGGTAGAGGGAATCGATTATGGAGAAATATTTTCTTTTGTAGCAAAGCTGACATCCATTAGATTTCTTTTGTCACTTGCAGCAGCATATGACTTAGAGGTTGAACAGATGGATGTGAAGACAAAATTTCTTCATGGTGATCTTGAAGAAGAAATCTATATGTCCCAGCCTGAGCACTTTGTTGAGAAAGGTAAAGAAAAACTGGTATGCAAATTAAAGAAGTCTCTCTATGGGTTAAAGCAGTCACCTAGAATGTGGTACTAGAAATTTGATACATTTGTATTATCTTTGGGATTTGTGAGATCAAAATCTGATCATTGTGTATATTATAAAGCTGAAAGTGATCAAGTACTTGTTATTGCTCTTTATGTTGGTGATATGCTGTTCATAGGAAATAGCAAGCTAATGATTTCTGATCTTAAGTCTTAGTTGTCTGCTAAGTTCGAAATGAAGGATCTTGGTGCAACAAGGTATATTCTGGGGATGGAGATAACCAGGGACAGGAAGAATAGAAAACTATGACTCAGTCAGAGTAAGTATATTAGAATTGTTCTTGAGAGATTTTGTATGAATGATTGCAAACAGCTAGTGGTTCTAGTCATGCATGGAATGAAGCTATCTGTTGAGGACTGTCCAAAATCTCCTACTGAGATGGAGGACATGACCATTGTACCTTATGCTAGTGTAGTAGGTAGTCTTATGTATGCAATGGTCTGTACAAGGACAGACATTGCCCAAGCAGTGGGAGTACTTAGTCGATTTATGGCTAATCCAGGAAGAACGCATTGGGATGCTATGAAGAGAGTGTTTAGATATTTGAAGGGTACTTCATATTTTGCTTTGTGTTACCATGGGAATTCAGTTGAATTACAGAGGACTCTCAACATTCATGGTTATGTAGATTCTAATTGGGTAGGGGACATTAACAGCAGGAGATCCACCAGTGGATATATCTTCATGTTAAATGGTGGTGCAGTGAGTTGGATGAGTAAGCGGTAGGTTGTAGTCGCTTTATCCACTATGAAGGCTGAATACATGGCAGCTACTTATGCTTGTAAAGAATCTATATGGTTGAAACATTTGTGTTCTAACATTGGTTTTGATGCAGGGGAAATAACTATTTTCTGTGACAGTCAGAGTGCACTTTGTCTGGCAAAGAACCCTACTTTCCATGCTAGGATGAAACATATTGATGTACAGTACCACTTTGTATGAGATATGGTTGAGGATGGAAAGCGAGTTTGGAAAAGGTTGATACTCTGGAGAATGTTGTAGATTCATTGATGAAGCCAGTGAGCACAAAAAAGTTCAGGTGGTGTGCCAGTTCAATGGGCCTTAGTGCCCATGATTTTCATTAAGTTATGATGTGCTTTGGAGGTGCCTATATGATCTTCGTCAAGTGGGAGATTGTTGGAAATATGTGCCTCAAACTATACAGGCTGAAACCTCCATTAGAGCTAAGTCGGTGTGACATCTTCATTGTCTGGCCGACTAGCAGCTTGATTCATTCTGTTTTGAACAGGTCGCTATGAACTTGCAAATGTCTTGCCGAATGGTTGCACTATGGAGTCTATCATTGTGACATAGTGTATTCGTTATGACCTCATAGCGCTTGGGAGATCTCTGGCCGACAAGCCATTCAATCATATTTCAGGGAGACTCTTGGCAACCATGGGCTTTGAGATAGCTAAGGGTTCTCGCTAAGAAGTCCTAGCAAATGGAGAAAGTCACGCCAACAAGGACACATCCAAATGTTCTTCAGTGTAACTCAAAGCGATTGGAGAAACCTCTTAGAGATGGTGAATGTCTTGCCGATAGCCGATGGCTATCAGAGTAACTTTTGGTCCCAGGAAGACTTCTTAGCGAATGTTGGAAGTCTCACCGATAGGAACATCTTGTGGGATCTTCGGTATAACTCTTGGCAATAGGTGAAGCTTTCAGGTAAGTCATAGAGCTCGGTGAGAAGTCTTAGCGAGAGCTACATGTCTTGCCAACATTGGTTTATGATGGAGTCTTCGGGGTAACATATGGAGATCGGTATGTTCTCTTAGTGAAGGGAAATGTCTTGGCGACGGGTGAACACTTCGGGGTAACCTTTATGTCTCAGAGAAACCTCTTGGCGATATCGGTATGTCTTGCTGACCATCTTTTGGAGCTCGATATGACTTGTGTCTTCGGTATGCCTTTGGTGACTCGCTATGATCTTCTGGTGAATGCGATAGGTCTAGGCGACTACTTGGTGATTCGGTGTAACTCATGGAGCTCGATAGAATGTCTTAGCGATAACAGAGTCTCTTGGCGACATCGATATGAAGTCTATGTGGCATCGGCGAGACACTGTTAGTGTCTCACTGAGATGCCAGTATATTGCAAATTCTGTTGATCGAGTAAGACTATCTTATGTGGCATCTCGTGGACGAATAGGAGGAGCCGAATGGGAACAGTTGGAAGATAGTCAGTTGCGATGGTTCTGTGAGGAAGTTCTACAGATAGAGTTCGACATGGATATACTCTGTGATTACAGTTTGTAATTGGTTGGTTGAATCGACAGGTTGTTGAGTGATTGTATCAGAGGATGAATTATGTGGATTGTAACGTGAAGATTCCTATACAAGAATGTTAATGGTGAATGCTGCTGTATAATGACACCAGAAAGATAAGTCTGGAATTTGTATGTAATTTCATTACTGTAATACAAAGTGATTTCTCTTGGTGTGGTGGGTTTTTCTCCCGTAAGGGTTTTCCCACGTATATCTGGTGTTCATGTGTGATTGTCAAATACTTTGTTTCTGTTGTCTGTTTCTTAGTGCATCTTAATTGGATTGTAATTGTAAATTTTAAAGTGTATCTACATTCTTTCTTGAGGTATTGACATTAGGAGAATTGTTTTCTGCATCTGATTTTCCTTACAATTCTTTTATGATTGCCAAAGGAATAATGCTAGTGGAAGCTCCAAAATTTATCATGCAATTTTTGATTAATTTCATTTATCTATAATGACATAAAAGGGATCTACTTGAGTGGGGCACTTTGTTAGAGTTGTACCTACACCTCAGGTATCTCAATATTAACTTCATGCTTGGCTTTGTTTAAATAATTCTTACCTTTTTTAGGTAAAGTAACTACCTTCTTATTATCAGAGGCTATAGCTGCACCACTGATAAGGGCAACTACCTTCTCTTTATGTTCCTCTATTCTCATCATTTCCAACAAATGAACATACACTTTGATTTGTGACATAACTTGAGCCATGTCCATAAATATGTACTTAGAGATGTCATAACTTGATTAGTTGGTAGGACTTGGTTACTAAAATTTTCATCTTTGTTTTGTACCTCAATTCCTTGAGTACACCTAACATTTTCCTTTTCTTGTTCTGATTTCATATTTTGATATTTATCCTTTATAAGAGGATACACAATTTGATTTAAAGGCTTTTCAATACCTTTTCCTTTATATTCCATGTTCATATTCTTTATCTCAAGCTTTTCTTACTACTTGATAATAAATTGATCCTTCATCTCCTTTTTTCCTCCTTTATGAAGATACTTCATGCTCTTCCTTGATCATTATTAATTTCTCTATTTCTCAAATTGTAATTATTCTTAACTTGAGAAAAGTAGAAACAGTTAGTGCTTTGACTTATTCACCTAAATTCCTTCTTAATCTAATATTAGATTTAGATGTCTCAACATTATGTGCATCATCATGTTCTTCTTCATTATCATTTTTTTTTTGCTAATGATAGTTATAATTATGAAATATTCTATCATGGAAATTTGCTTTAATGCATCCTTCATTAGAGGAATAATCTTTATTTTGTGAACACATTATAGTTGATATCATAATAACATCATGATTTTCATCATTGGGGTTTTCACAATCATCACAGGGATTAGGATGATCTTAAAAAGATAGTGCAATCATGCACTATTAAGGACAATGAGGTAACTAACAAGCCATGCACCAAGGATTATCCTCTACAAGATTTGTATTATTTCCTTTTAGAGGATCAAGAGTTTCTCTGTTAGGCACTACCATTTGGTTGTTTTGGACAAGTTTTCCATTATGCTAGTTTGTATTATAAGACTAGTTAGATAGTTTAGGCATCCTATCTTGCTTTTGATAGTTAGGTTTATCATGGCATAAACCTTTTTCACTTCTTGTCGCATTATAACTTAAATATTTTAAGGAACTCATAACCTTATCAAGATTTTCTTCAAATGATGAGGCCTTAACTTGATGTCCCTTAAGATTCTGTAATATCTTTACATCATCTCTTTTGCTAGCCTTTTTGGATTCTTTTATGTTGTTTTCAATGTGCATGAATTAAAAGATAAAACCACAAAGCATCAAGCTTTCAAAAAAAGAAACAACACAATTTGCTATGATCTTGAGAATATATACTCAAAATATTTCCTTTATAATTGATGAAAATATTATAAAGGATAGATTATGAATGTATATTATAAGAAAGAATGAGAATATATATTACCAAGGGACAAAAGACCCTAAAAATATATATTCCAAATAATCAAGAAATAAATAAATATGACAACACATAATGAGAGAAACCCAAAAACCCAACAAGGAAAGCTTAATGTAAGGAGATACTTTGAAAAGGAGAACAAAATCATTAGAAAGGCCAATTATATAGATGGGAAAAATATGAGACAAATTTCTACAAAACACAAGAAAATTCAAAAAGAACAACGAGAGAAACACCTAAATACAAGAAACAAAAATTAAAAGAAAAGAGGGAAAAGGAGAGAAAGGAAACATGAGGGGGGTGTTTAAGACAAGAAGAAAGGAAAAGACACCGACCGAGCAAGAGAGAAAAGATAGAAAAGGTGTCGAGGTAAAAGAGAGAAAAGATGAGACTAGAAAAGTAACAGAGTGAGAAAAAGAGGGTAGGAGACATGAGGCTACCATAGAGAGGATAACTTGGAGCTTACATGAGGGAGATCTTTGATGTTATTCAAAAGGGGTTTCCAAGAAAAGTTTAAATTCCAACCCCCATCTCAGTTGAGGTCAAAGGGGTGATTATTGACTTCAATAGTTTCTTTCAGCTTCCTCTTGAAGAAGTTGTCTTATTTGAAAAGAATTTTGGTATCTTCTAAGGCAATGTGATGCTTGGTCTTTGAAGAATGCTTGAATAAGGAAGATTTTGAGACCCGCTCATGTCTAATGTCAACATCATGCTCTTTGATTATTAAAATAATAATTAAATGAATTATGTGGTAAAGAGGTGATATTGATTATTAACTATTAAATTAAATAACGTAATTAAATGTTTTTAAGATAAAAGAATAAATAAAGATAAATATTATCATTATTAGAGTTAACTAATCAAATACAAAAGGTAACATGATTTTGAATTAAATAAAAGAGAAGATTTTTTTTAAACGGATTGTAAAAACAATTAGAAAAGATGGAAAGAGTACGCATGCAGAGCATGCATAGTTTCAAACTAATTTTTAAAAGAGAAACTGGAAGCTTATTGGAGATTTTTGTGTTTTAATAGATTTTTTTGGGATTTGGAGAAAGGGATGAGCTATTTTGAGCCGCACACTATGCTCTCTTCTCAGGCCGCTTATCTGTGCCTTGCAAAAATTTGTTATTTTCATTCTACACTTTATAACTGCCTTTGTCGCTTGTAAATCTCTCAGCCGATTGCAAATGTTACTAGTTAGAGCGTTCAAAGCTTTCTGAGTGATAAATCTTTAGTGAGTGTACCAATCGGCTGTAGGTGGTTTGTTGGCTTTGTTTTCATTTTTGACATCCGATTTCAAATTCTAAACTGCATAATTCTGATTTGTTATGCTATAAACAGTGGCAGCTTGTAGGAATAGACTTTGAGTTATATATATTGTTAAATGAATGTGTGTGTTTATTTATGTAATTAATAAGTAAGAAGTAAAGTTGCCTTGTGAATTAAGTGATAATGTTTATATTAGTATATTTAATACGTTTTCATGTATTTAATGATTAATTCAATAAAATGATGTCAAATAGAAGATTAGGAAATATGTTTATATGTATGTGTTTATATATGTGTATGGATGTAAATAAATGTTTAATATGTTTAAGTTGAAATATAATGTTTTACGAATAGCTTTTTAATTATAATATATGCTTATAAATATATATGTATTCATGTATTTGGTTGTATAGATAGACGTATTGGAAAGTTAATAGAACGAAAGAGTTATTTCTATTATGAAATGGAAGGGAATGGTTAGATAATAAATTAGACTATCGGTTAATGTTGATTTGGTTCTATTCATTAATAGTTGCATCACAAATTAAATAATTGCTATCATAGACAATTGAGTATTATTGTGTGAATAGAGTATTAAGTAAAGTTAGAGAGCAAGTAATTGTGCGAGTAATATCTTCCCTAGATGCATTGGTTAGCTGATTTTATTTTTGATTATTGTGTTTGATGGTAATATTGAATTGTTTTGATTAATGTTTATTTGGTTGCTTGTTTGAACGAGGTGTTGGATTAGTTAAAATTAATGAAGTTGATAAGTGTTATAATGTGGGTGTTATTATGTAGCTTAAACTCTAGATTGAGATGTTACTTGTTGCTTGTCTGGTCGAGGTGTTGATCAAGTGAAGAGATGAAGCTTTTGGATTTTAAAATTGAATTTTGGATTTTGGATTTTATAGTTAGACTTTGAATTGAGTTGTGAATCGGATGGTTGTTATTGTTGTTTGGTTGTTGTTTTGTTAAAGGTTGTTTATTAGCCAACTTGTAAGGGTATCTTGTGAGGAGAAAATTGAGGTCTCCCTTGGATGTCCTGTTGGTTTTTTTTTTTACAATCAGTTAATGTGGTTGATTTTTGTATTGAATTGATTATGTTAGTTTTGATTGAGTTGGGGACCTTGTTGTGATGTTATCACTTTTATTCTTACTTGTCATTTTGTGACTTTGGGTTCTAAATAGCCATTTTGTGATCTTGATGTTTTTGCCACTTTAATGGGGAATACCATTATGTTATTAATTTATCAGTCTTCCGGAGGTTGAGGGGAGTATGGTTTTTCTTGCAAGAGTTGGTATGGGGGCCGACAACTTAGGAGGATCCACATTGGGTAACCCATATCAAGCCTAAAGTGTTTACATGAGTTTTATGTTGTTTCACCTGAAAGTGGTGGCTTTATGATTTTGTCATTTGATCTTTACACTTGGATTGTGTTTATGTGGGTTTAAGCCTTGCACTGTGGAAATGGTTTTATAATGGAGATCTTGTGCGAGGTGGTGTACACCTTATTTTATGTGCATATTTTTATGGTTTTGCTAGTTTGTGCAAGTTGGCTTACCCAGTTGGTGACTGTGAGTCTCTTGTTGCTAGTAGGGGGAGTGGATTTCAATGGGGGCTGACGCACAAAGTGGCGTACATGTAACTCATTGAGAGTTTCCTTAATCAGTGATAACCTAATAATTGATTAGGGGATTTGGGTAGTATCTCACATTAATCTAGATAAGTTAGCCTCACTCATGGCTCAAATGCTTGTTTAGGCTTGAGATGAGTGGCAAGGCATGGAATGGCGAAGATCAACTGGCTTGTCCTCTTGAAAAGTATGTTGATTCTGCATGAGTGAGAATGGGGGTCGGGGATCAGTTGAGGTTGCCAGGGTTTATCTAGGTACGGGGGGCCAATAACCTATGAAGATCCACATTGGGTAACCCATGTCGAGCTTATGTGATGAAACTCCACCCTTTAGCAACCTTGAGTGTTTGTTGTTTCCCTTCTTGTTATTTATGTACCTCTAGAAGCAGATGTTTCGTGTGTTGGATGTTGTCTTGTGTTTTTTGTTGCTCTTGTCATGGAGTCTTGTTTGTCATTGTTCACTTGACTATTTTAGTTGTGGGTCCTTCTTGTCATCTCCTAGCATGGGAAGTGGGCCTTAGGGTCCACATGGTTAGGTGGAACATGCTTTGCATCTCATTGGGTCCCCAACCGAAGACCAAGATACACAGAGATGTACCATTTATAGTGACTCCAGAGTTGTACTAGAGTTGGATCCAGCCTTGATGCTTCATTTTACATTTCAGATGTATTATTCCATGTTATTGTACTATTACCGTTCATGTTGGGAAGCACTATTGTATTGATGTAGTCCCTGATTGTTACCTATTTTTCACTACAAGCTCAAACAGGTAGAGCTAAATTGCATTAACATTGAAAGATACATAGATTTTTAATTTTTTCTGCTAAAGTACTCATTGTTCATCATAAATATCATATTAAATTTGGATTCCAGTTTTATTGTGCAATTATTTGAAACAAAAAATTGGACATTTGCATAATAGTGCTTTTTATTCATTTTGTAAAAACTGAAATCTCGCACAAGCCACGTGAGTAACTGAATTTGATTGTTTTAATCAAATAATGAATACAAAATTGGATGGAATACTACACTACTGAAGATAATGTAAACACAAAGGAGGAAAGAAATTCATCATTGCCTATGATGATGAACTGCTTTTGCTCGATGTCTTCAGTTGTTGCATCTCCATGCTGCAGCCTCGATTTCACGCTCCATGAACCTGCAAAATTGTAAAAAGATGATGTTAGAGATTTACTCTAAGCAATGATAAATTACATTCTACTTCATTCCTACGCTACCAAAATGAATGCAATATGTATCCAGTTAGGCATTCACTAGATGATTAAAAAAAAGGCTGACAATCAAGGAAAACAAAATTCAATGGAAGCTTTCAACTTCAATTATTTTTACTAACTTGTTTGTTTCAATGTGCAGGAACAGGTTCATTATGTTCATGATTATTTTCATCAAATATGTGGGGTGAAACGGGCTCTCACAAGGGTTGAGCTTGGCATATCAGGAGGACACCTCTCATTCACATCATACATGAGAGTCATTGATATCAATAACATTCATGAAATAAGAAAGCTATCATAAAAGCAACTCATAGCAGCAGTTTTCAATTCAACATGTTTAAACCAATTTGAACAATTTCATAACGATAACACTACCCCATCAGGTGTGTTATTTATAACAACATGTTTTTTCAAGCACAAATACTATTCCATGAACTTCAAAGAAATGAAAGTTTGATAAACTGTGAAGAGCATTAAAAGAAGACAAAGATAAAATAGTACTCCACTTAGAATACTAGAATGTATTCACAACTACAAGGTCTGAACAAATGAATGCTACCAGATAGAGGTCACATCAACTTAATACTCACAACATCAACACAGTCCTTTCATCAAGTCAAGGAGAGAAAGGACATAAGCACTGTCAAGTACACCAAAGCTTGATGAGAACATTGATTCAAAATAATGGAAGCTACAGTTGTGCAGGGACAATCTTCTTGTCAGGATAAAAGGAAAAAAATGATAATGAGCAATTATCAAGGCAAGCAAAGGTTCAATAGTCATCATAATCTTCACAAGTCAAAGCATCAAAATTACATGTTCATGGAAGTTACAATAAACCAAAATGTATATCACAGTTATGTGTAAAGCATGTTCTTAACAAAGAATAATAAGATAAAGAACATCAATAGATGTAAAGATCAATTCTGCTTTCACATTTATTTTCTGGGAAGTTTGACAGAGAAATCATGAGGTTTCTGTTTCAATGTACTGCTATAAAATTCAAGAGATGTTGAATACAATCGAACTCAGTAGAGTCACAACCAGAGATAGTCTTTTATCTCACAAAAAACTAAACCCACATGGGGTTTTTGAATAAAATCTCAAATGTGAGGTAATGGAGATAATCATGGAGGCAACCCTTGTATTTTACAACGAGAAGCGGAAATCATAGTGTTAGAGGCTGAACTTATGCCATTGGAAAAGAAACCCTCAAAAAAATGAATACCCAGATGCATAAATATGCAGTCGTGGGCTGATGGAGAGAGGTATATGCGTAAAAGAGACTTCAGTCATTTTATGACAATTTGAAGCTCGAATCGAGTAGTTTTATAGACAAGAAGTGTGTGATTTGACATGGAATTTATGAGATACCATGGAGTTTCCTTCAAATTTCTCCTCTCAAGATGCATACTAAGGCTCCAATGGCGGCCCATAGTAATGAAAGATAAACATGAAAAGACAATAAATAAGAATGCATTAGGAAAACATCATAGTCGTGGCTATAAGACTTGAAAAAATATTTTGAAATGAAAGAAAAGCTCAGATTTCTGTTAACAAAGCACTTACCTTACATTTCTCTAAAGCAATCTTCAGAAATCCATCAAAAAAAGTATGAAAATATGGCGTCTCAAGCTTGAAACCCTGTTCATTGGCGACGCGGCAGAAAGATCACCAAAAGATAGCAGAAGGATAGTGCAGTTCAAGCCAAGTTTTCCACAATGGCGGCCAAGTGCAGAGAGCTTCCAGAAGAATCAAGGTTTCAAAATGAATGTTTAGGGTTCGGTGGTTTTTCCTGCCCTAATTCGACATAGGATGCTTTTGCAAATGATTTTTTAAGTTAATCATTTTATTTTATTACCTTATGTGGTCCAAGACTTTTTAAGTCAAAAAGCTTAATCATGTGGTCAATTCAATGATACAATCCTCAAGGGTGGTCATGATTTAGACTTTGAAAAATATGCTAGTGTGGTGGCGGATTTCAGAATTATGCATGGGCTCGTGTTTTATAAGGTCAAAATTCCATTTGATATAAATCTTAATATTTATGCCTTGCATTACATATTAGAAAGTTGAAAAATTAAATGATAAAATATAAATCATTTAATTTATTTAACTATCTCAAAGTGCAAACATAAATGTTAAGTGAAGATAACCTTATGACTATAGCTTCCAGTTGGAGATGCAAACTGCTATTTTTAGAATATGCATGGAAAGAAATGTAGAAAATACTAAATTTTTTTTCGATCATGCACAAGTGGAGTTGAGTTTTAGTTGATTAGATCATGCAGATAGGCCTCCTTCTTTAGTTTCACTTTAGTTCACAGTTTTTTTTATCATGCACATGGAGAGGTGGAGTTTTCAAAGTAGAGAGTGCAATTTACTTCTTTTTGGAGCTATTTTTATTAGGGTTTACAGTTCTGCTTAGATTTCAGCCTTGGAGTTATCATTTTACTTTAGTTCTCTTTTCCAATTCTATTATTGGCTGCTTGTGTATGCCTCTTGTATATATTGAGGAAAATTATTCATTCGAGCCTCTGGTTCTTATTTTTTAGCCTTTGCATTTTGCAAAGTGAATTATCATGTAACTCAACTTTATTTACATATTAATACAGTAGCAGGTTTATAGGTTTATTTGTGTCATTTTGCAAAGATTCCTTCAATTGCAGTGAAATCAAAAGTCTTCCTTGTCATTATGTTGCTTTTATGAATGATTTGATGAAGTTTTACTGTGTTTAAATATCAGAACCTTTAAAATATTTGTCTCATTTATATTTGCATGCATTCAAATAGTAAAATCACAGGTCTAAGTTTGTGTAAATGAATAATATTCTTCTTTGTTGTGAAAACCCTGTTTTCCTTCAAAGGTGATTTGTTCAAGCCTCCCTTAGAGTCATTTTTGTGGTCAAACTATTAAGATCAACTTGTGTGGATAGTTTTCATAAAATTTATTGTGAATCACAGTTGCAGATCTTTATCAATCAGGTGCATCACCTTTTAATTTACAGTTTCACATTCATTTAACAATAGTTCTTCTATCCTTTTTCTAGTAAGTTACCAATTATTAATTTAAGAATCATATAGGAAGCTAGCCTAGAATCCGGAGGTTCAATATCACTATAGGTCACCCACAACCTGAGTTTGATCCAATGTTTCAACAAATTGCTGAATTTAATCATTCAAGCGTTCGGGTGCAATCTGTTTGACAACAATTATAAATGTAATGGTTGTAATCTCTAGAATTATCTTATGGTCATTATTGGATGCCTATCGTAACTGTAATGTAGTTTGAACCTTGTATTATTATGTTTTTTTGGTTTATAATTTATGATATTTAGTGGCATTGTATCTGTGGAAATATTTATAATTAAATTCTTAAGTGTGAAGGATATAATGTGATGCAGTCATGTAACCCTAAGGGTCTAGTTAGTGGTTATATAAGTATGATTTTCATTACTAGAGATATAGGTTAGCTGATAACTCATATTAGTTTACTTTAAAAGAAAATTGTGTCATAAATGTTGACATTTTAGTGTCCTTTGGGGTTTGTGTGGTGGGGCGTTACACATTGATACAAAATACTATCACAGTTTCAATCCAGAAAATAACTCACTTGACAAGTGTGGTTGTTAGTCTAGGAGATATGTGATTGGTTTTGGCACCCATATATTAAGGTTTTAATAGATCAAATTGTATCTTGTGTATAATTCATATTATAGTTTTATGGTAATTCACATCCATGGTGTAGAAGGTTCTCTAGCATATGCTTGTTGGTTAATGGCACAATTTCTTATCAACATAAAAATGATAATTGTTTTTTTAATAGTTTTATGTGTATTCTCATGTGGGGTATTTGGTTCCAAAAAACCTTAGTAACTTCCATGAGGAAGTTTAATCTAAGGAGGGGAATGTAAGGCCCTACAACCTTCTTCCATTGTTTTCAATTCTCTATGTTTTTTGGTGGGTCATATTATTGTTAATTAGTCAAATTAAATTGATAAATTACATAACCTTGATCTAATATGAATCTTTTGATGGATGTTTTATGTAGCATTATATGCGAGGTTTATTGTGTGGGTCTCGAGGGTAGAATATAAATCATGCAAACAAATTAAATCAATGTTTTGATGTATGAACCCAAATGTAGGAATAGTTGCTCAATGTAATTTTAGTAGCTATTATATTATATTATATGGCTACTTCATTCTTAGTGATAATAAAACTCTAATTTTTGTTAATAATTTGTGTACTCTCATTTCAAGGAACTGGATGCCAATGAGTTTTTCATATTACATAAATTAGTTATGTTAGTTGATTGTTGTATGTGGTTTAGTGAGAATGTTGATTTAAGATAGTTATTATTCCCCTTTATGTTTTCTTTCTCTTGTAATTTGTTATTTTGAGCATTAATTTCTTTGTAGACCAATTGACGATGTCTTTAGAATTAGAATTCCCTACATAGTTGATTTATTAGCTAATGTAATATAGTTCAATATAAAAGTGATATTTGATTTGAAATGGTGTATCTAGCTATGATATTGCTAACCAAAGAATTATAATGTGATTTATTGTTATTACACAGATTCAAATATTTTTATATTTTAAGATTAATGTTGATTGATTCCATGTCCAAAAATAAGTGTAATTTTTAAGGTAGAGGGTTAATTTGGATACATGAGCGACTTTTGAATGTGAATATTAGGCTACCTAGAAATGTTGAATTTAAAATAATCATGTTTATAAATTTGGAGAAATAGAATTACAAATTGCTAATGTTGAGTGACATGAGTTGTGCATCCAAAAATTCAAGGCCATGCTATAATAATTACAATGGTGCACATAGAAGAATGTCTTTAAGGTATGTAAACTTAGTTTTTATTTCTTTGTCAAGTTGATAAGGTAAATTATGAATATCTCACTTCAATCATTTATATCATGAGGTACTAACAATGACAAGTGTGTAGATATGTAAAGGTTCAATGAGAGGGACAAGAAGATCACCTAAACCCTAGCTATTTTACTTCACATTATTATTTAGTGTGAGTGATTTTTTGTAGATTTCCTTGGTTTATGTGAAAAATTGTGGCTCAAGGGAAAGCGTTAGGAACATTTTCTAGCATCATAAATGGTGCATGAGGGTACAAAGTCATAGGGAAGTTGTTAAGCCAATTATTAGGCATGTAAAAAGTACAAATTAGTGTGGTTATGTTATTTTTAAGACCCCAACCCAAGACTCTATGGTTAGGATTCTTAAAGGAAGGTTTAAAGTGTGGTTAGGGTTTTATTTTGGGGGAATAAATGGTGAAAGTTAGAAAATAAGAAGGTTTTTTTTTTGTTTCTGGTTGAAAAGAAAAGAGAAGAGGAATGGAAGGAGAAATAATTTTTAATTAGTTCTCTCACGGTTATTTGGGGTTATTGGGGTTATTGTGGAGGCGAGTCCTCCTTACTTTACATTTTCCCTTGCCTTGTCACAAAAAGATGGTGTAGAATATGAAGGGAGATGGTGATTTGAATATGGGTTGCATGAATTTTACTGTGTTATACCTGATTATGTAATGTAACCTTAGAATTTTAACTTGAGTGATTATTTCATCTTCTTTAGATCTCAAAATTGTCATGAGGTCTTCAAATTTTATGGATGGGTAGGAAAGTATAAGTTGTATGGTTTTCCTTGTGTATTGTCTTGGCTTAGGGATATGGTGAGGGATATTTGGCTCAATGACCCATTAAGGTTGGGTGGAGGGAATTATCCATCATTGGCTATTTATTACCAGATATATAGTTACATCTATTTTCTCTCATGTTTGGCCTCATTCTACAATTTTATAATCTTGTAAATGATTGTTGTTTTTAATATAATCTATTAGAGATATTTATAAAACTTGTAGGAAGGGATAAAAAAATGTATAGTTCATTGTTTTCCCAATGTAAATAAACATGATGCATGTATTGATAAGGGGAATGAAGATGGTTGGGTTTTCAATTATAGGATTTATGAGAAAATGTTGTAATTGTGTGAGTTAAAAGGATACTATGAAATCTCTTTAAATATGAAAATACATATCAAGTCTCTTCAATATGGTTGTTGTTTGTATTATATTACTATTGTGTTGAGTTAATTAAAAATAAATAAATGAAATAAGGAGCCTAAAATGACATCTAATGTAGAAAGGTAAATTGGACTTCCAATAATTTATAAAGAATGTAGTTTTGCATTTCCTAATAATTTCAACCTAAGTTATTATGAAAGTAAATTTTCTTATTTAAAGTTTCAAGTAAACCAATTTGTGCATATGTTTTTAAAATATATAAAGAAAATAAAATGAATGGTGTTTTATTTCTTCTAATTTTTCAAAAGCAATATACTTGCATAATGATATTAAATATAATATTTACACTTATTATTATTATTTTTCTTATCCTTCCCTTGATTAGAATACATTTTGAATTTCCTACCAGTGAAATTGTTGGAAAACAACTCTACTGCTAGAGGATGATATTAGATAAAATTGTTCTTAATACTATTGAGATGACTTGAAAGAAAACCATGATACAATTTTAATCTAAAGAGAGATTTTTGTATAAACCAATTTAAATACATATATATATATATATATATATATATAATTTAAAATTATAATAAATAAATAAGATTATATATGAGAAATAGGGTTTAAAACCCTAGTAGCCACAACTCCAAGCAAGGGGCCACTTGGCTCCCTTAGAGGTCACAAGTCCTTCCAAGTCACAATCTATAGGGGAAGCCCATGGGCCTCAAGAGAGGCCAACAACTCTCCCATGGCCATTACCCCCCACCATCTATTAGAAGATATAACTAAAAATATTTTTAGAAAAGAAAATCAAAACCAAGCTTGACTTCCATGACTATGACCATGGTCATTCTTGTGTAGAGAAAATAAATAATAAAATAAAAAAAATATTATATATAGAAATTGTGAAAGTTTTGTTTTAGCCATACCCAACAAAATAAGACTACCATTCCTGTATTTTTGTGCAAAATAAAACTTGGCCATTATAATGAGTCAACTACCTTGTTTCTTTTATTTTCTCTGTGAAAATATATTTATGCAATCACCACTTGTATAATCAAATAAAATTGCAATATGTAAACCTTAGCTATGACTAAATGCATTTAAAGAAATCTTTATTTAAATTAAAAAATTAAAACATAAAAGTTGCATATGTATATATGCCAACAGTCTATATATATCATCCCTCTACGATGCAAGATCATCTTGGTGAACGAGTTATCCACATCAACCAAAAAGATTTGTAGTTGTTTATTTCAATTTTGGTTTGCTTTAAATTTGTTTTGGCATCTCTCAGCATGAACTGTGTTGTGTAATCAAATTGTCAATTTGAAGTTTTCACCAAAACACCGTTTTAAGGCTCCATGGGCAGTTTTCAAAATTATTTCTGGGAAATTCATAAGGAATCAAGTAAAATCCTTTTGTAGGGACATTCTTGGAGGTACCATGTCGAATGTACAAAATTAATCAAATTTATATCTTTCACCGTTTGAGAGAAATTAATGTTGGAAATTTGTGTTTTTAATGCCGAAAGTGTGTTGCTGGTTTATGAAAAATTTAAATTTTAAAAATTCATGAGGGCTAGAGAAAAATAGTTTTGCAAAGGAACTGAGGACATCATCCTGAACCTACTCACCAATTTTAATGCGAATTGGAGAACTTTGAGTTTTTCACCTGCAAACACCCGCTTACATCAAATTGGCATATTTAGTCTTCTTCGAATTGATTTTCAGAGGGATTATTATTGCAATGGAATCAAACATTTATAAATTTTATTTATTCAACAATTTCTCCATGTGATTAAATGACTGTTTGATTTTTATAGAATATGATACTGTTCAAAATTGAAGAAAAAATAATATTTATTCTTTTATTTAAAATGGAAGACCTAGTGCTTCACCTCTGTGAGCATCACCTACATGCAATGAGTGCTAAGTGGGCCATTCATTATCATGAGAGATGGGTTCTTGTGAACCATTACTCATGAAACATGGGTCAATGAGTTTGACTCGAAACTACACAGTTGAATCTTGATAGCAATATCATAAAATTTCTAGTCAGCACCAAAACTTGGAAGTTTTAGAATAAATAAAAAAAGGTAGAAAAGCCAACATAGGGGGGAAGAATGTGAAGCGCCAGAGAAGAGAAAAAGAAATGAAAAGGTTGCATTAATTTATTAGCTTGCAAACAAAAAACAAGAAGAGGAGGCATCACCATAGGGAAGAGAGAATTGGGTGAGGGGCTGCACACATTTGGTTTTAGATGCCAAGAATTATTCTTTTAGAGAGTTGCATATAGAAGAGATTTTAATTAATTAAAAAAATCAGACAATAAGCTATGTAGGTGGAAATAAGAAGAGGGGATTTTAACGATTCTTAGATTAAGGAGAAGTAGATTGAAAGTGTAAGTGATGTCATTGAAGGATAGAATTAAAATTCTTTTAACAAGTTAGTTTGATGATGAATTGAATAACAATGAAATTTTGTTGCTGGCAATTGTCCATTGTGTTGTGGAATTGAATTTTAAACACGTATGTTGAATTTTTGAAAGAGGGGAGTACCCTCTTCATCACTCTAAAAATTTAAACACAATCAAGAATAAAAATCAATAAATCTAGTTGAAATTGTTAAATGGTGATATTTATGCTTAGAGAGATTAAATGTTTTAGCAGTTTATTCAAAACATGGGTTACTATATATATCAATAGAAAATCATTCTCATTTAAGTAAAGGTGGTATATGCATGTCAAATTACTCTAGAAGCTGTCTCAAAGGGTATTTAGGGAAACTTTCAAATGAATTTATTCTAATTCAAAACAATAATAGAATGGTGCATGCGAGTGTGTAGTAGATTGTAAGGTAGAGTAATACAACATAATATGATTTCCTTCAGTTTTCCCTCTCATTCCTCGACCCTGCACAATGAAAGGAGACAAAATACAAGAGAAGTCACTCTTAAAGTGCAATTATTTTGAAATAAAGTTTCTCAATAATACCCTAGATCTAAGGGCGAGGAAAAAACTCATTCAATAGATGAGATTTGATCTCACTAGTTAGAGATATTAAGGTTGCAATTTGAAGTCTTGTTCATTAAAAAGAAAAATCAAGTTGATATTAGAATTTGATGCATTGGGGATTAATATATTAAAATATTTTGGTTAATTAATTTAAATGTGAGTTTTCATTTAATCAATTCTTCATAAAGGAGGATAATTATTATGAGCATTTAATTATTTAAATATAAGTAGAACATGTTAACTTGGTATTTTAATATGTTTTTTTTTAATATATTAATCTGGTAAATGTAAAAGACGCTTACCTTTATAAAATTTGAAATTAAATAATCTAAACTACTAAGAATAAAGGATAAATATTTTATAAAGCTAAAACTAGATTATGACATTTAAGCCATTGAGAAAGATATCAAATAGTAGTTCCATAATTTATTGGGTGATTTAAATAAATTAATGAGCCTTATAAGAGTAAGTGATTTAATTTAATTTATGAGAAAATTTTAACTTTGGAAAAATTCAAAACAATAATGTTGGAAATGATTGCTAATGACTTAGTTAATTTAAATGTCTAAAATAATCAAAAAATTATTTAAGAAATTTTTCTTAGCTAAATTCAAACAGTTGGTATTAAGTACTAATGCATTTATTTTTATGTGAGCGTATTAAATGTTAAGTTGTGATTTCATTCTTTTCATTTGTCATCTTGTATAGTTAAATAATAAAAAATTATAATATAGTTTTTTACTTAAATGTTAATTCATTTTATCTAACATTATTATTGTGAGTACTTAACATTTTAGAGTATGATTTTTTTGATTGGTTGTGTTCATGTCCACATATAAAAATATGGGCATAGTATACAAAACCCTCAAATGGTAATTATGAAATCATGAATTAAAACCAACCAAAATAATGGCATCCAAATAGCTAGTTAGAAAATCTACACCCAAATCCTTAGATAAGTTCATAGGCTAAAATAACATATAACTTTCACATATCATAAGCACACCATAATATTCTCACCAAATTTAAATTTCGATTGTGGATCATTATTTCCATTCAAAGATACCTTATGATGTGTCATTGCATACATCACTAGTTTAACAAGTCTAACTCCCTCTTACATTTTTTTATTTTTTTATGTCCTATATGCTTTTATATTATTAATGTAGGAGGTCTAACTTTTGGAGGTTGTAAATTTTTGTTCAAGAGGCCATTGAGGCCTCCTTTTTTCAATTATAGAGCTCAAAAAATATCTATGAAATAAGCACCCACAAAAGTGATGTTGAATAACTTGAATTTTTTATTTTTCCAAAAGTGGGTTTGTATGTTTTATAGTTTAAAAATTTCTTTCTCTATATACTTATTATTAGGAAAAAAATTAAAAAACTTTTCCAAACATTCTCCCACTTATCAAACATCCTTCAAGAGTAAAGGGAGTACCGATACTTTTCAAATAATTGCTAAGGGACAAGAGGCCCATATAATCATAGCACCACTTAAACATTTTTATGCTCATTGGCTTTGTCGATGCATCTACAAAATTTTGTAAAGTATCAAATTTATCTAGCATCACCATCCCATCCTCTCTCATTTCTTGAAAAATGATACTAGACATCAATATTATTCATCCTTGCATGAAAATTTGGGTTCTTTTCTAGACATATGACACTCTAATTGTCACATAGAACTATAATAAATTCTACACTTAGGCCCACATCTAAACATAGTTTATTAAGTCATATAGATTCCTTGCAATTATAAGTAGATACTATGCAATCTACTTCGATAATGGATAAAGAACCACAAACCATTTCTTTCTCATCTAGCTAATAACATCACCAAACATAGTGAAAACATATCTATTGGTAGATCTCCTACCACTAACATCCCCATTCCAATAAGAATCCATACATTCATGAATAGTCACTAGATTCTCGTACCTCACAAATATCTAAATACCCTCTTCACTACATCCCAATTTCCCCTTCTAAGATTAACCATGAAGTGACTGAGGTATCCCATTACCTGGGTAGTGTTTGGTATTGTGTAAGCCATAACATACATTAATCTCCCAACACAACTAGCATAGGGTAATTTGGCCATATTCTCTATTTTGTTGGGGAAATGTGTCTCAACCTTGCAATTACAGAAATTCCTGTTCATCCGATGACGATGGGGAGCACGAGGGAGTTTCCCCCTCATGAGGGGTCCAGGGGTAGCACGCCCCGGTGGGGGCTCAAGGGCAACACCCCCGAAAGGAAAATTTTATTTATATTTTATTATTGTAAATTTGGATCATTCATCATTAGGTCTTAGATCTGACGATTGATATTTTATGAGCTTGAATTTCCTTAGAAGGAAACCCTATTTTATGAGGGCATTGTATTATGACTATGTATTGTGATGTATCCTAAGAGTCTAATAGCGATCGTGTTGCCTCTAGAACCCTTGTTGGTGATACTCCTGTGAGAATCTTGCTCTAAAAGTATATTATAATCTTCATGATTTCTAAATAATATATTGGATGGATTTTGGAGCGTGGGGTTTTTCTCCTGAAAGGGTTATCCCCATGTAAATCACTATGTTGTGGTATGCATGATATTTGGGTTTATTTCTACTTAATTTTCTGTAATAGAAAAGATCTATAAAAGTTTTGATTCATTCTCCTCTCAAGATTAGTGTAGGAAGTTGTTTCACTACCTTAGCTTCCTTACATATTTCACTAGGGGTGATCCCACAATACTGGTTTACAATTTTTGGCCAAATTAGATATTGAATTGAATTTTTTAAAATAAATTTTCACTTTTAGGCACCTATAGTGGCTAAACCGTGAGGAATTTGATGATGATGCAAACTAGTGTTTTGTGATATTTTGTTTGTAGATTCTAAATATATTTTTTTCAATTTTTTTGGAATCATATTGCCCTTCTTTTTCCATCTCCTTTGAAACTAGTTTTTAACAATAAACACCATTTTTAAAGAGTGACGTTACTGGCTAACACATAATTTTTTTCTATGAAGGATAAAATTCTATTTTTTTCAAATTTAGATTCATAACTACGATATCTAGTGCATGGAATTGGTTTCATAGCATTTCATTGAATATTTTTTTCTTAATTAAGTTTCAAAGTCAAACCAGTTACAATTTAGACATGATTCATTGGCTAAAGCATAACTTTTTTTGTATGTATAAAAATTCAATTTTTTTTGTTGGATCAGGGACATCAATATCTAGTGTACTGATATTTTTCAATTTTTTTTTGATAATCTACTATTTTACCACATATGTAGAAAAAAGAGCTTAATTTTCAGTGAAAAAACTATGTTTAATCAAACTAAAAAATAAAATACATAATAAAACCAAAACATATTAAAATTATATTCGATGGATAGCTCGTTCTGAGGAATACCATCATCCAGTTGGGTTTGTGAAGTCTCCTCCATTTTCATCCTCAACTCGAGCTTCAAAAGGAAAGTTTTTGTAGAGATTTGGTAGAAGAGGGGGAGAATGGGGAAAAATGGGGGTTCACTTGAACCCCCCTTTGAGCGAATCCCCCTTGACCCTTCTAGCGAAGAGGGGTTCGCTCGAAGGGGGGTTCGAGTGAACCCCCCTTTTTTCAAAATTTCCCTTTGTCTTCTATTTAAAAAATGTGCCAAAAGGTGGGTCCCATCATTTAATAGGATTCACTCGAAGGGGGGTTTGAGCGAACCCATTAAGGGTCCATACAAACCCCTAGTTTGTGCGAACCCCTAAAAGCCATTTTTTTTCATGGGAGTGTTTTTGCAAATTTCCTTCCTCAATGAAATTGTAAACCAGTATTGTGGGATCACCCCTAGGATAAATTAAACATTACTTAATTAATGACTTAGTCCCCACCAAAATAGGAACACATAGAGGTTTGTAAGTTTGTAAGAGTTGGTATAGAATACCCTATACCATGAAGGATTTGGTTGAAGATTGTAGCCACCCAAGATCTAGGAACTTCACGAAAGCTCAAGAAGATCAAATATGAGAGAAAAATACTATTCTATTAAAGGATGAAAATGATATAATATGATTGCTATGATTGTTGATTTACACATAAGAACTCTTAGTTATATAGCCAAGGTGAGACATAGGATTAGATAAGATCATTAAAAGTATCTTAATCCTATGTCATGATACAACTAATATTAAATAACCTAGAACACAAGTATTAAATGATAAAATAAGATATGGTCTAATTCCTACTAAGACTTCTAGAAAGATTCCTAGGACCTAAGTAAACTTAACATATGAATAGGACCTACTAGGATAACTAGTTAGGTAAAACACCCAATTCACACCAATTCCCCCCTTAATTACAACTTAGGGAGGAACAAACCAATGAAAATGATGTAAAGTTGGGTCCCAACCATGAGGCTATATATAAACACAATCTCTCACAAATGAAGAAAAGGAGAAAACATAGTGGGGTAAAAATCCTCTCCAAAAGAGAGATAAAAATGATCTCAATAAAGAATAAGAAGGACAAAACCCCATGTGAGGAAAAAGACCCCCATAAGAGAGAAGAGAGACCATGCAACCCCCTCAATGTAGAGCCTCTTGAAATGATGGTATATGCTCAAAATTGAAAGCTAAAGATGATCCATTCTCATTGAACAACACTCATCCCCTTAGGAAGAAACAAAACCAAGATGGTATGGAAGATGTCTTCCTATTATTGAAAGGAAGATGAGGGAAGAAGGATGATGCTGTTTTCTTTCAGTTGTTTTGTGGTTTGTCCTTGATGTCAAAATTGATTATGCAGTGCTTTGGAATTCATTCTCATATGGATGATTTGCAGTTACATGTTACAGTTATAGGTCTTTGATTCAAATCTTTGATATATATACATCTGTTGAGGCTGACAATGTTTATTACTTGTGTTTTAGCAGTTTGATTCCTCAAAGACTACATGTCACAGTGTTTGCCACAAGTATATTTAGGTTGTCTTTGAATGATATATTAGTGCATTTCCAATCTTAAGTTATTGCACTATTGTATTGTTTTAAGGCATTCATGATGTTTTGACCTGATCATTAAAGTCACAATGTGAATATGGTGATATAAAAAAGTAGTGGTTTTGGACATATTGGATGGTTATTCATAATTCAACATTCAAAGTTTCACAAAATTCTCTATTTCACTTGATATACTCAGGGACAACATTCAATACAAGTTGACTAATGCTTGGCATATTCTTGTGTTATGGGCACATTGTATTTATTTTTGATGCAATCATTTATATGTGCTTGGCATATATTTGTCAACAATGTTAATGGGATTAAAACCCCATTGATGGAATTATTATTCTCTATGACCTAATTCTAAAGGCTTCAAAGGTCATATCATTTGGCATATTTAACATGTTGTAGGTAATCGACATTTGAGATTTTTGATTATTGATCGACATGACAATTATGGTTTAATAAAGGGCTAACTTCAACATTGGAAGTATCTTATATTTTCACCATATGAGGTATTAGGCAGGTTTATATTGTGTCGATGTTTGTTGATTAACTTGGCATATGGAATACTATCGGTCTCATTGCATTTCATATTATCAAAGGAAGATGAATTTATTAAAAGTCACATGGCAGTGACTAGGTAATCAAAAAATTATTGAACTCATTTTTCATGAGGTACACATGTGATATTAGGTATCTTTGTTGACAACCATCATTGACAACTCTTTGGATTAATGATTAAATATTATTATGATGTCGGTTCTTTTTGGTAAAGTCTTTCGTAGTGAAATTATAATGTTTTGATTGGATCTCAAATGATCACTATATTTTGCAAAGTCTTCAAAAACTTTTGTTTAGGGAAAAGTGTATGATGGAACCCTAGTTGCCATGGTATATTGTGGTCTGAAATTTTTGTTTTAGTTTTACTTAGTCGACATGCTATGGTTATAAAAATTAGCTCACTGTATGCGCTTAGCCAACATATGGAATGTTTTGAGAAGGAAACAATTGTGGCAGTTAGATTCTTCCACTGGATGGTTATCAGGTTTTTAAGGATCATTTCTTTAGTTTGTTTCTTTCATCGAATCGGGTATTTGCAAATTTTTGATTACAAGCTTGGAACGATTTGTTAAGGAAAAAATAATTATTTTAAAAAGAGGCATGAAAGAGTTGTTTACATATCATTTCATTTTGTTACAATTGTTAGAGTAATAAGTTATTATGCTTAATTAATTACATCACATTGATTAATTAATTAAGTCACTTATTCTTCTTTATTACTTAAGCTAAACTTAGGCACATTAATAATTAATTATTAATTATTAAGTGTGCACACTAGGGTTTCATTTAGGGTTTCTTGATCTCCTTCATAAGGATTGATCACATTATAATAATTGATTCTCTTAATGCATTTTTACTGAGAGGTTTACAGAGCATATTTTGGTTCTTGCATGCAGGTGATCTTGGCTATTCTAACATGGTATCAGAGCTCCAGACCTGCAGCTGCCTGTTCGTGATCTGAAGATATGGCCTCTTCGTGAGTTTCGGGTGCAAGGGTTTCCACAGGCATCTTTTCTGCAAGATCTGGGGGTAGCCATCTTTTTGGGACACAATGGGCTCAAACGGACGTCGCCATCGCGTTCGCAGCGTCCCAAAACCCTAGAAACGCCTGTCAAATCGTCGATTTTGGAGTAGTTGATCTGGGAGGCAAATTTTTTTTGTCTGGGGGCCGTATGGCCTCCCCAGCATGCAGATCGAGGCTCGAAAAATTAAAAAAAGCCCAAAAAGCGTGTTTCTTGGGTTCTGTGCCTGCGCGACCAGTATACAAGGGGTCCGCCGCCCGGCGGCCATCGGGCAGCCCCCTTATTCTCTCCATCGACGCAGAGCCCCTCGCAGAGGGTATGGAAACCGCACCTTGCCCCCCTGGTCGCCCCGACCAGGGCCAAAATTTTTCATTTTGCGGGGGGGAGATTTTTTCTGCCGACGCCCTGCCGTCAAATTTATGCTCGTGAACGGGTGACGTCAGCATGACGTCAGGCCGTACGGCCTCTTTGCCCCCTCCTAACCCTAGTTTTTCCTAAAAGAGCAGTTTTTTTCTTTTGGCCATAACTTGGGCATACGGTATCGAAATCGGGCAAACGAGATATCGCCGGAAAGCTGGTTCCGAGCTCTTTCATTTGGTGCAGTTTATTTTACAGTTTTTTTCTGTTTTATTGCATTTATTGCTGTTTGAAGTCAGATGTAGATTTTATGCTTCCGAGCTCATAAATTTTTGCCACGATCTCTGTTTTTTGCCTCGTTTGAAGCGTCAGAAAGGTACTGAGGAGCTCTAGGTTTCTGTCCATGCACTTTTTCTGTATCTATCCCAGGTTTATCAGTTAGTCCAGATTTGGCCTGATGGGTTGTTTGGTGATTACTTGGATATTTTGGTAGTTGGGAGAGTGCATCTTGCATCTTTGCACTTCATTTTCAGTAATACATCATTTAATAATTGCTTGTTGCTTCATAGATTCCAGAGTTGTTCCAGTTTGGAGTTTTCGAGTGTTCCGTGGCATCGGGTCTTCTGTTGCTTTATCATGATTCCTTGAGTCAATCAGTGACTCTCATCCGGTTTTAGTAGTATACATAAGAATATTTCCTTGCTTGCCTATATCAAGTTCCAGTGTTACTCTACAGAGTTCTTCCAGTGCTTCTTTGCAGCATGTTATCTCATTGTAAGGGGGGTTTTGTCCCACTGGGTTTTTCCTTCTCTTACTCCTTATTGCATTTGTAAATGGGTACCGATCAGCCTAGTTGCCAGGACCCATCTTTGCTTTCATGCATCTTATTCTAGTGTTTTAGCTTCTTCCTAAGTTCATCTTAAGGGGGTGTTAGAGTAATAAGTTATTATGCTTAATTAATTACATCACATTGATTAATTAATTAAGTCACTTATTCTTCTTTATTACTTAAGCTAAACTTAGGCACATTAATAATTAATTATTAATTATTAAGTGTGCACACTAGGGTTTCATTTAGGGTTTCCCTTTTTAGGGTTTCTTGATCTCCTTCATAAGGATTGATCACATTGTAATAATTGATTCTCTTAATGCATTTTTACTGAGAGGTTTACAGAGCATATTTTGGTTCTTCATATCTTTTGCATGTGATAGGTATCCATCTTGCATGCAGGTGATCTTGGCTATTCTAACAACAATAGGTTTATTGCAACTAGTTGTATAAACAGATTCTTTATATTTGAAATGATGTTGTTAAGGATCTTTATGGGGTTAATATGTATTAACTATGATACAATAAACCCATTTAGGGTTTCTAGATATTTCTTATGAAGTTTTGTAACAAAATCTTCAGTTAATTCATTCAACATTTTTACAACCCTAATCCAGTTGGTTTGGTTTACAGTTTTAAAAACAAAAATGCACTTGAAGGCAGTGGGCATAAAAGATATCTATCAGTTTTCTGTTCAATGGCTTGAGAGAAGAATGAACAGGGTTTTCATGACTATTCATTAAAAATACTTTGTGTAGAAGTTGTTTCAGATTGGAAATAGTTTATCATTCTGGAAGATGTTGTCACTTTCATGC
The DNA here is from genome assembly GCA_007258455.2 of Sequoia sempervirens. Taxonomy (NCBI): domain Eukaryota; kingdom Viridiplantae; phylum Streptophyta; class Pinopsida; order Cupressales; family Cupressaceae; genus Sequoia; species Sequoia sempervirens. The sequence continues at coordinate 263,722,280 of VDFB02379711.1, forward strand.
AACATTCTTCAATGCACTTAATGTGAATATTATAGTCTTCTATTGAGATTCTAGGACTACAAAAAAACTATACTTCTAGAGTATTGATAGAACACTATCATTATTGTTATGCATTGTAAAGGAGTTGGTGCTCTTGTATCTTATGAAGTTGGTGCTTCTGATTTTTTTGGAGTTGGCGCTCCTAAAATTTATGGAGTTGGTGCTCCTATACTTTAAGGAGTTGGTGCTCCTGTACTTTAAAGAGTTGGTGCTCTAAGTGAATAAAGAGAAAGTTTTTCTAGTGGTTTTTATTCCCTAAGAGGGTTTTCCACTCAGGACATATAATGTGTTATGTGATGAGTCTTGGTGTGATTATTTTTCATGTCTATCTAATTTTCATAAGTTATCAGATACATTGATGTCTATTATCAGTTCTTATTTTTGCAATGTTAATGTGATCTACTATTACAAGTACTTTCATAGTCATATGTTGCAAACTAGTTTAAAAGCTCTGTTTATCCAAACATGTTTTACATGCTGTGATGAAAAGGATTTAGTCTATCACATCACATGTTCATTCATTGATTCATAGTTCAAGATTTTTATGTTTCAATCTATCATAATATACTAAAGCTTTTTGTTGTCTCAGTATTTATCATATGACATTCAGTTGCTTAGTTGTTGTAGTATCTCAGCTGCATTAAAACCTAGCGGTCTTAAAGTGATTCAATGATGTTGGTCTTCATTTATATAGTCTTATGAGTTGCACCTATTTTGTCATCATGCTTTGATTGTTAAAAAATGTCAGTCACATCTTTTGAAAGTGCAAGACATCTCACACAAAACATATTGGAATAAGTTGTCTAATGGACTGAGTTAATGTTGTCATATCTTTGTTTACCCCTTTTCATAAACTCTCAAAGTGATTACCTTGCTCTATTATCAATTGAAATATTATCTAAACTAAAAGTCTTTATCAAAATTTAAAAGGTTTAAATTTTTGGTTTGTCTATCAGACACTGATTCACCCCCCCTCTCAGTGTCTATCCATACTCCAACAGATGTGTGATGTATCTAATTTTTTTTTTAAGTGTCTCCATGTTGATGCCAAAAGTTGTCACACTCAAACATGTGTTCTAGGCCACACTAATGAAGATGACAAACAAAAATCTCCTAGAAGGGCAAGTGCATGAAGTTGGGTACCAATTTTCTGGCCACTTTTGAAAAATATTTTAAAAAATGCGCTCGCGTTATTTCGTGTTAAAAACAAAGAAAAAAGTGAAAGTACTTGCCTTGGAATACCAACACAAAGGCTTGGAGGGAATTCCCAACAAGGCCAGAGACGTGTTTTTGCAAATTCTACAATTTTTCACATAATCGGGTCCGTGCTCACCATCAAGATTGCATCTAGTTCAATATCGACAAAATAAAAAACATGGGTAATGTTAGGTTCTCTCTTAGCTATCCAACGATGTAATTTTTTTCACTTTTTGACAATGTTAAGCCTTTCATCCATAATTTCTTTTGTTTGTATGTTTGTCTATTTTTTGCCTAAAAGCAGTGTTTGGTGTTTTTTTTGTTATAAATTAACCGTTTATCAAAATTTCAAATAAATTACATTTTTAGAAACTAGACTCCATTCTACAAATTTTTTAAAAAAAAAGAAAAAATCAATTATTTTCCAAAATTTGTAGGGGAGCACGGCCAAAATTCTGCTTTTCAGGAAGTGCCCACTTAGAAAATTAGTAAAAAATCAAATATTCATTAAAAAATTATCAGAAAAATTGTGCATCAACTAGATGCTATTAGCTAACTTTTGACCATAGCGATTTTAAAAATACTACAAAAAGCTCACCGTACTTTACAAAGAGTTGCTATGTTATGTTTTTCGACAAAACAACACCAATTTGTGTACATCCCTTTTGAACCCCTTAATATCAACCATTTTCAAAATAAATTAGTAGTTTAGAAAGTAGACTCAGAGCACTTTGATCCTTGTTTTTGTTCCATCTCAAAATTTTGAGTGTAACTATCCTCAATTTCACGTCCAAGGTCAGCATTTCCTGATTTCAGAAAAAAAGTGGCCACTTAAGCCCCCTTTTTGGGAACCATTTGGTGCACTTACCTAGAAATGATTGTATAACACAATCCAAAGATCTAAAGATAAATAATAATCCTCCAAATTCTACTCAAAAGTATCTATACTCATGTCAAATTGTGAGGAATGATCATGGAGAGAATGGAAAAGAGGGTCAAAGTATTCCATCATAAAATCTAAGGAAGGATCGCATCCATCAAAGAGAATATGTATACAATAAATGGTGTCTCCCAAATTTGAAATGCAAGATCCTACAAAAAAACCTCCAATATATTCCAAGTACTCATCCCAAGTTGCAATCTCTTAAAGATAATGAATGTCTTGCTACATTGAATAACATGCAACCAAAATGGTGGTAACAAAAGAATCATCAGGTACAATAGTAGATAAAGGATATGAGATATCAGTGCATGTTAGCTAACTACACTTATCATCCCCAAATGATATTACATCCTCAAAAAATGATGAAATAAGAACACTAGATGATTTTGTTGATGTTGGTTCAAAGGAATTCATAAAGAATTCATCTATTATATTCTTTTTCATCCTCAAGCCATGGATTACAAATTTCAAGGAGTAAGCAATGCAAAGATGTTACAACTGATGAAGTTCATAAAGAAGTTTCAAATCATCAATTTGTTTCAACAAGAATTCATCTATTATATTCTTTTTCTTTCCACAGTAATCACATTTTACTTTCCATGCATTGGGAGATATAATTACAATCATAAAAAACATAATATTGTCACCCTAAATTACTCAATCAAGAATCCCCATAGAAATATATGGTCTAAAACTTTATGCTTAGTGCAATTATAGGTGCCACTTGCCAAAAGTAGTGAATTGGACTTGATCTCAATGCTTACAAATTCCAAATTTGGGCAAAGATCAAATTAAAATTTTAAATGGAATGGGATCAATTTGAACACAACACTACAAAGTACATGAAATATTATGCACTTTCAAAAAAATTCACCCAAAAATGTTATCATAGGAGCAAGAACAGAGCCTTGAAAGTTTAAAAAATGAGAATGGCTTAGCAAAACCTGTGAGAATCTAAAATTTATGGAAAAACATGAACCAAAATAAAAAACCAATTGCACAACTGTGAAGAGAATGAAATTCTATCTCAAATAAAAAATATTTCTCAAAAAAGGAACTCATATGACTGAGATATGCCCTTCTGAAGTTAGCCTTCAAAATAAAAACTAAAAATGAGAGGAGGGAAAATATAAAAAGAACCTATTGATGTCATGTTAATGTTAGTGGGGAATATGCTTAGATAACATAATATTTCATTTACTAGAATATTTTGTAGAATATTTTTTTGGTTGTAGAAAGGTTGCCGAATTTCTTCAACCACCAATTTTTTTGAGGAATATTCCCACCAAAGGGAATATTCCTTGGTTAGGAAAGGTACAAATTACATGTTGCATGGAAAAATAAAGAGTTGTTAGGTGGCATGCTTTTCCACCACTAGCAGGTACCTATGTAGGCAGGTACCAGCTAACATAAGCGACTTGACTTGCAATTTTTAAAAAAGTTTATATATATATATATTTTAATTTTTAATTATATATATATATATATATATATATATATATATATATATATATATATTCACCTATGACCTGTGTATCGGTGAAACTACATGACCATATGATTATACAATTGTATGGATAGCCGTACAAATTGATGGGGGAGAAAAATTTCTATGAAGCCTAAGATAAAGTTGTTTTATTTCACTTATTTGATAATCAATCTTGGGGTTCTCAGGCCTTTTGGAAATGATGGAAGGGTTTGTTCTGACTCAAAATGCTCCAATATTATATCTACCTCCTGGATTTGATAACCACTTTCCAACTTCAAATCCTCGCAGAGCTAGCCTTAGATGTTCAATTAGACAAAACAAAAGAAAAAATAAATTTCTCAAACCCTTTGAACTCAATGGTAAGCTAAAATCTACACCAACAAGCTTTGATTTTGACCTATAATACAAAGTATCAAAGAATAAACCCCCAAATATGGTATTTCTTTTAATTTTTCTGATTCTCCAAGTCATCATTCAATGAAGAGAAGATCATACTCAACTTTTCAAGATCCACCAATATATGTAACCTATATCTCTCAATTAAGACTAACAAAAATCAATCCCAAAATATTTTGTATCATATAAGAGTTGGTATATAATGTTCTATGCCATGCAATATTTGGTTGAAAATTGTAACCACCCAAGATCTAGGAATTTCATGAAAGCACAAGAGAGATAAAAAAATGAGATAATAATGCTATTCTATTAAAGGATGCAAATGATAGATTATGATTGTTGTGATTTTTGATTTACACATGAGAACCCATGGTTATATAGCCAAGGTGAGACATAGGATTAGACAAGATCATGAAAAGTGTCTTAATCCTATGTCATGAGATAAATAATGTTAAATGACCTAGGACACAAGTATTAAATGAAAAAATATAAGACCTAATGCCAACTAATACTTCTAGAAATACTACTATGACCAAAGTAAACTTAACATGTGAATAGGACCTACTAGGTGAACTAGTTAGATAAAACACCCAATTCAAACCAACAAAGATGATATGTTTTATTCTCTCCAACATTGAGTTCACATAATTAATTTGGCCCAACCGAAAATTTTCATTAGCTCTATCTCTTCTAATGTACACCCCAAGGTGAACCTAACTACCCCTAAGTCCATGTCTCAATCTATGCTAAAATTTGACACCTTAATTCATAAATTATATTCTTCTCATACTAAAAATAACATATCATCAACATATAATGCAATAATAAGAAAACAATCACCAACCATCTTATAATAGATGTAATGATATAATTTGAACCTAAAAAATCTCAATCTCAACATAAATGTATCAAATTTTTGGTATCACATCCGAGGATATTATATGAGACTATACAAATATTTCTTCAACTTACAAACCAAAATTTATTTACCTTTTTCAATGTGGCTATGGCATATTAATTTCTTCTTTGAAATCACTATAAATATAAGCTATCTTCATGTCTATTTTATCAATTTAACAATTTTTTTTATAATTTATAATAGAACCAAATGAATGACATCTTTGCAATGAGGGAGAAAATCTCACCATAAATAATTCCACCAACTTAGGAATATCCTTCACAACTAATATTACCTTGTAGTTCTCAACACTACCAACTAAACCAATTTTTTTGAACACCCATTTGCATCCAATAATTTTACATCCATTAGACATAGGTAGTAGGTCTCACATGTCATTTTTATTTAGTAGAATCATATCTTCATTCATGGTGAATTTCCATGACTTTAAATCATTCATAACAATAGCCTCTTTTATAGTCTTAATCTCATTGGTGTTAGCAATATAAAAAATACATCTCCAATTAGGAGGATTATACCTATTTGGTTGTGGCCTATGCTAAGGACTTTCTTAAGTGAGAGGAGAAGATTACCTCCTCTTCAAAAATCATCAAACTATTTGATATCTCCTCCTCTTCACATCTTTTGTGGGATTTTGGTTCAAATTTATTGGTCTTTAGGGGTAGCTAAATCACATCTTTATTTTCATCCTTTTTAGTTACAATATAGTTGAAGAAGAATTAATTTCTCTTAGCCATATGATCATAAATCTCACACCCTTTTACATCAATACCATAATTGATGAAGATACATTTTACAACCTTGTTCTCTAGCTTTGACCTCTTCTCACTAGGCACACGAGTATATGCCTCAGAACCAAAAATTATAAGATGTACCAATGAAGGGTGTTTTCTCAACCATACCTCCATATGTGTCTTATAAAAAAAGTTGATGTAGGAAACTTATTTATTAAATAATAAGTTGTAGAAATTTCTTTTACCCATATTTTTTGTTTTAAGCTAACCCCGCTAAGTACAATACTAAACCTCTCCATCAATGTTCTATTCATTCTTTTTGTAACAATTCCATTCTACTAAGGGGTGTATGAAGTTATCTTATATCTCTTTATTCCATAATTATTATAGAACTTGTCAAATTATTAACTAAAACTCACTACCATTATCAATTCTCAAAATATTAATCTTTTTATTAGTCTAATTTTCTACAAGAGACTAAAAATATTTGAACTAAACTGAAGAGTTCAAATTCACTCCTAGGAAAATATATCTATGCTCTTCTACTAGAGTAATCAATGAAACATAATAAATACATTTTGAAATTATAGGAACATTAATAAGGCCACAAGCAATATAATGTATCAATTCCAATACCACTGAAGAATTATGATATCTGTAGACAACTAAAAATGACTAATGCATTTTCATCTTGTCATTTCATTATTATCCTTATCATTTCTTCTATCTATATTAATTAAATAATAATTATTTTTTTTTATAAAAAGGGTAAAAATTTATTGAAACAAAATACCAAGTAAAAAGAGCAGGGGTCTCAAGCCTAGAAGAGAAAACAACACCAAAAAAGTTGAAAAGAAACCCCCAAAAGGGTGACAACTAATCATCCATGTCTTCCTTGACCAAACTATCAAGATCATCAACATAATCTGGGGGAAAATGGACCCATTATCTAGCCTTCCACCCCTCCAAATGATTAGAAGCCCACTTAACCAAATAGTCAACAATCCTATTCCACTCATGGGGAACATAGCAGAAAGAGACCACATCCAAGGAAGCACTCAGACTAAGAATCTGTGTACCCACCGCAACCAAATGCCAATCAACATCCTCCATCCTTTGTAGGTTCAACATATCCACCACAACTTGGGAGTCAAACTCACAGATAATCTTACTCCAACTAAGAGCACAACCCCTTTCGAGGGCCAAGAGGAAAACAAGAGCCTCCATGTAGTTATTGGTTTGTACACCCTTATATTCAGAAAAGAAGAAGATAACCTTGCCAGAGCTATCCTTTCCAACTCCTCCAACCCCTACATGCCCGAGATTTCCTCTAGAAGACCCATCAGTATTGATCTTAAGAGTCCCCAAAGGAGGGGGAGACCACTTACCCTCCCAACAAACCTTCCTTTAACTTGTTTTCTCCTAACCTGTTGTTTCTTACAAAGTGCATCACTAAAACCCGCACCAAAAATGTTCAAATTTTGAACCACTTGCATGTCTCCAGGATCAATATCCATAGAGAGGTCACACTTCATAGCTAGAGTCTCCTGAATCATATTTGAAACTTGCAACCATACTTGTTTCACCATCTTCAGCTTATCCTAAAAAATCCCGTGGTTTCTTTCCAGCCACACCTACCAGATAATAAAACCTGGACCAATATCCCAAGCCACATCAAGAAAGGGAGTCTTAGTAGGAGGTCTACCAAGGCTATTCCAAAACTCAACTAGAGAGCTAACATGAACACAAGCATGCTTCCAAGCTCTCCACCACCAATGCAAAATATCTTTGGTGAAAGGACATTGGAAAAAAAGGTGCGAGCTATTCTCTTCACTTTTATTACATAAAACATAGATAGAAGGCCCATGAAAACCCCTCTTTTGGAGATTCTCCTAGGTAAGACATTTATTTTTTTCCATGAGCCACAAGAAAAAAATACATTTGGTCCAAGCCAACTTATGCCAAACATGCTTCCACCAAGAAATGTCTACCTTATCAAAAGTCATTCTTTCCAGCTCTTGATAACCAGAGGCCATCGAAAACTTGCCCTTCAGATTAGGGCCCCAAGCAAGGATATTTGTTCCTCTAAGAGAATTACTTACTCTACTGGCTAGAATCCTAGCAAGAACCTCCCTCTCTTCCTCATAACCCCCTGGAGGCCATTTATGGGGTTCTTTCCATCTAGCTACCTCACCACGACCCACCCTTATAGTCACCTTAAAATCCTCAACTTTACTCCAGCCTACTACAAGAAAGTTATCACAAATAGGTTGAAGGTGAGGAAACTGAGACAAGATAGGAGGGAACCCATCCCAAGAATCCAACCAGAACAAAGCTTCAGAGCCCCTATTACAAATCCAAAAAAGACCCTTTTTAACTAACTGCGCTCCTCTCTTCAAAGTATTCCAGATCATGGATGCCCTTCCTATCAAATTGTATCGTGGTACATATTTTCCTTCTACTCCACCAAGATACTTAACATTGAGGATTTTGGCCCATCCTTGATCCTGGTTTATGCACCATCTCCAAAAGAGCTTAGTAGCTAGAGCACTACCATTCAAGCTTGTTTTCCACAAACCAAGGCCACCATCCTACTTTAATCTATAGACACAATCCCATTTGGCCAAACTCCACTTAGAGGAGAGAAAGTTACCCATCCATAAAAACTATATGGAAAGAGCATCAAAGTCCTTAATAAAGCATGCAGGGGTAGTCTGCATAAAACACCTGTAAATAGGAATTTCCTAGACCACAGACTTCAAAAGAGTCATTCTACCAACAGTTGATAGCCACCTATGGGTCCAATGACTCACCTTACTCTGAAACTTATCCAAAATTTCTTTTCACAAACTCCTTAGTAGTCTATGGTCTGAAAGAGCAATTCCAAGGTAGACAAAGGGAAGAGTTCCAATTTGAAACCTCAAAATTTGGGCAATCCTTGCTTGAATGAGAATAGGGGTATTGAAGAAAAAATGAGACTTTTCTTCATTAATCTTTTATCCTGAGGCTTTCACATAAATATCCAAGGCCCTTCTGAAGTTGGTTGCCTCCTTGATTCTAGTAGCACCCATCAGCGTAGTATCATCCACAAATTGGATGTGGGAAGAAGGAGGCATGTCATGACCCCACTTCCAACCCTGAATCAAACCCTGCCTAACTTGAGACTTGAGAAATCTCCCCAAACCTTCAACCATCAGAATGAATAAGTAGGGGGGGAGGGGATCTCCTTGCCTAAGGCCTTTAGTCACACCAAATAAGTCTGTAGGCTCACCATTAATCAAGACAAAAAAGAGGGTGAGGTAATGCAACTCATTACCCAACTAATCCACTCACTTCCAAAATCAAATTCATTGAGAAATTTTTGCAAGAAACTCCATTTGACCCTATCACAATCCTTGGCCATGTCCAGATTTATGAACATAGCCTTCTCCTTAGAGACAACCATAGAATGCACAACTTCAACAACTATGATAATCCCATCCAAAATCTGTCTTCTGGTAACAAATCCCCCTCGCTCCTCGGAGATTAGTTTACTGAGCCATGACTTTAACCGTTCAACAATCAATTTTGTGATTATTTTGTAAGTCACATTGCACAAAGCAATAGGCCTAAAGGAGTTAAGAGAGTTGGCTACTTCCTTTTTTGGAATGAGGGAAAGGAAGGTTGTATTCAAGGCCTTAAGCATTTGCTTATTTCTAAAAGACTCCTGCACAACTTCAAAGAGATCCATCTTGATTATATCCCAAAATGCTTGAAATAACTCTATAGGGAAACCATCCAGCCCTGGGGATTTACCCTTCTTCATTCCAAACACAACTGCTTCAATCTTAGATAGTGAAATGGGTTTAATGAGAGCCTCATTCATTTCAGAAGTGACAAAGGATGGAATGCAATCAAGCACCAACCCCTCCTCAACACTAGTAGGATCAAAATCTTCTATGAACAAATTCCCAAAAAATGTAGTGGCCTCCAGAGCAATCTCCCTATGAGAGGAAACCAAAGTCCCTTTTAACAAAATTAGAGAATTGAGAACACTCCTGTGTCTTCTATCCTTTATAGCATTGTGGAAAAACTTAGTGTTTCTGCCACCTTCCTAGATGCAATCAATCCAAGCCTTTTGTTTCCAATAAATCTCCTCCCATAGCTCCCATTCTTCCAACTCTCTTAGCACAACAACTTCTTCTCTGTATAAAACATCAAGTAGACCCTGCTCTCTAATTTGATGAGTAATGGTGTCAACCCTTAGCTGAGCATCCCTTTTAGCTACAAAGAGGTTTCCAAAGCACATTCTATTCCACCTTTTCAGCTTAAACTTAAGATACTGCAATTGCTTGACAAAGGAAAACATAGTAGTTCCATAAGTAGGCTTCCCTTCCCTCCACCAAGCAAGCATCTGATCCTAAAGAGAAGCATCCCTCAGCCACATAAGTTGAAACTTAAAAGAGGGATTCTTTGTCATTCGAAACTTAGTAGTAGAAAAAATGACTGGCTAGTGATCCAAACCTCTCCAGTCCAAAATCTCCGAATAGGTAGTCCAACTCTCCTCCATCTAGAAGCAAGGCATGAGAAACCTATCTAATCTTTCTACTATAGCCTTTGCCCCACATCTATTATTCCAGGTGAACAAACCATTGGAAGGTTTAACATCCACAACCTTTAGAAATTCAATGTTACTCCTCCAAAGACCTATAGAAGGGTCAAGCCTAGGATTACCTCCTTGCTTCTCTTCCAAACTTAAGTTTGCACTAAAATCTCCTGCCAAAATCCAGGGAAATAAAGGTGCAAGAGAATGAACAAATCCTATATGTGACCAAAGCAAAGATTTTCCCAAGAAACCAGTTGGAGCATAAACATTAGTGAAAAGGAGATTCTCACTAGTCTCACAACAAGTGACCACCAAGGAAATATAATATCTGCTAGAGATCCACTTAAGTGGAAACAAATTGCAATGATCCCATAAAAAAGCTAAACCTCCAAAATTTCCTTGAGCTCCAATGCATTGACAAAGACATCTCAACCAAATCTTAGTAGCCGTGTTGAACATACTATCAATAGATAACTTAGTTTCCTGAATAAAAACCACATTAGGGGAATAAGACTTAATCAACTCCTGAATAGCCTTTTGTCTAGGGATTCTATTCAACCCCCTTACATTCCATGAGAGAACAATCATTTATGAGATTGAGAAAAGTGGGAATCAATGGTCTTCACAGAACCAGACTCCACTAAAGTCTCACTAGCTAACTTCACCTTTTCCTGGTCTTTCTTCCTTCCCACCTTAAGAGGCTTCTCTAAACCACATTTTTAAAAAGATTTTTGTTGGATTCCTAAAACAAGAGGAGTTCCCTTACCTTTTCTCCCCTCCTACAAATCCTTCCCAACTCAAGACACAGAGCAGATAAGATCTAAAATCTCCTGCAATTCTTTACATCCACTTGCTCCCATTTCATCCCTAGGCCCTATGGATGTATCTGTGTCCATCTGCACCCATACCGCTGATCTATTTTAGGATCTATGACAATTTCTAATGAATACTTAACTTATTAAAATGATTGATTCAAGCTTTACAATGAAATTAACATAACATAAATACTTAAACAACATAGCATAACAAGGTGATAACAAAACAAAAGAGAGAAGAGATAGAAGATGAAACACAATTGATAACATAGTTTGTCTGGGTGGACTACGTCTCCGGGTCCCTCTCCAATAGAGTTAACGATCCTATTATGCTCCAAGAAAAATATTACAATTGTAAAACATAACCATTCCCTTCCAACACTTCGGCAGCATAACACTCCTCCGCCATACAAGAATGGCTTCAAGTCTTCAATGTAGTTCTCCCAGCGTCATCACGTGCTTGATTTCTGAATGCCTCACTCTCCCAATTTCACCCCTTTTTATACAAAAAATTGGCCCAATTTGGCCTACAACAATATGATTTTCAAAATTAACCATATCCCCTTTACAAAGTAAAAATATTTGAAAATCCCCCCATTTACATATAAAAATCATAATTAATCTCCTACATATTATTTGGGCCCTTCAAATTTTACATTTCGGGATTTTATTGTTGTAGGAGGTTATGTTTAATCCTTTAAAAGGATTGTTGGTTTTTAAATTTGGAGGGAAAGTTTTAAAATTAAATGGTATTCGGTTTCCACCCTTAATCAAAATTAATCAATGCCATAATAATATCAAGTCTGTTTGATGGCTTGGTGGTGGTTATCTATTTTGGTGGTGGGGTGGTTGGGAGGTTGACCCCTGCCACCATCCATTTTAAAACCAAATGCACCTATTTTCAACAAAAAAATGAATCGTCGGTGTAATCTGTTTAGTGCAATTTGTGTGGGCTAACAGTGACGGGCTGGGTCTATTTCCACTTGGTCATTGGTTCGAGCCCCATGCGGGCCGTTTGTTTGTTTTTTTTAATAGTAAATATAATACTGTTTCAACTGATTGCCAGAGGGAGGAGAATAGAGGGAAACATGGAATGCTGAGGAGATGCCATGTGGTGCATCGTGATTCATTGAGACTGCCACCTCAGTTGCACAATTAGCACATCGACCTGCCACCCGTTGAGACATGTCCCTCTATGATTGGTCCACCTCTGAAGTTGTACTTCCACGTCACTTGACACGTCATCATCCATGTTGGCATATAGAATGTCATGTGTCAGCAACTGGTTGAGCCACGTCATTATCTATACCATACGAAATGTCACATCAACATGCTAACGTCAGCATCCATACAGTCAAAGTCAACCTATCTGCATGAACTTTGACTTGCTATAACTTCTGTGTACAAACTCAAAATCTAACAAAACAAATGCCATTGGAATGGTCTTGATGATCTCTTCAACTTGACTTTGATTCCATCAAATTTTGAGATGGAGATTTTTTTCACCTTTTTGGATGGCCTCAGGTGCCTGCTTGACCGATACCTTTGATTGACCGTATCTTGGGCGTATGGACTTCTTTTGAGCCCGTTCAAGTTGCGTTGGAATTAGAATTTTGGGAACTTTGATCTGGTGATGATTACTAGAGCATATGGGACACTTCAATTTTTGACATTGAGTATCCCCCTAGATCAATCCTCCCTACTAGAGAGCTTTTGGACCTTCAAAAGCTTGATTACTCAGAAAGCAAGTGAGGGTAAAGTTCCCTCACTTTACCAATCTCCATCCATTTTTCCTTGCTTGGATTCATCCCCTTTAGTCCCACTCTGAGGTACTCAACTATGCCTCTTCGTGAAGCCCTGATTTTCTTGTCTAAGATGACATCCTTTGGAAACTTTGACATGTATTTTGGTGAAAAATCATCAACTGATGGAACTTGAATGTCTTTGTCTTCATCCAATATCATTGGAGGCTCATAAAACTTCAGATTCTCAACATTGACAATTGAATAGATGTGCATGCATGGAGGAAGATTAAGGTAGAAGGCGTTGGTTCTAGTCTTTTCCAAGATCTCAAAGGGACCATACTAAATCGGCTTGAGATTCCTTCCTTCGCCTTGCATTCTTTCCTTGTTGATATGTAACCAAACTCTGTCTCCAACCTGGAAATGGTGATCATTGTGATGCTTATCATGTCGAGCCTTGTATTTGGCTCGACTCTTCTCCAGCTGTGCTTCCACTGCCTGATGAATTGCTTGGAATTTTTGGATGAACTTCAAAGCCTTCTCTGCATCATGGCATCCATCTTCAACATCATCTTTCCCAAAGGAAAAATCCATCAGTGTTTTTGGCACATAACTGAAGCAAGTCTCAAAAGGAGACCTCTTTGTAGAAGAGTGCACCACATGGTTGTAAGCATGTTGCACATAATGAAGACTCTCATCCCACAACTTAGGATGTTTACTGTAGTAACCTTTGAGCAAATGCACAACTGCCCTGTTTACTACCTCTATCTGTCTATCGGTCTGCAGATGGAAGGCTATACTCTTCTTTAGTTTGGTGTCCATGAGTCCCCACAAAGCTGACCAAAATTCCCCTAGGAATCAAGAATCTCAATCCAATATAATAGAAGTAGGCAACCCAAAATGAACCCATACAAATTGGAAGTACATTTGAGCTGTCAGTTCAACAGTGACCTATTTTTTACAAGGCATTAAGATACACATTTTGTTGAACCGATCAACTACTACATATAGATAATCATGTCCCTTCCTAGACATAGGTAACCCTCTGACAAAGTCCATTGACACACTTTCCCATGGATGGGATGGTACAGGTAGAGGTGTGTACAACCCATATTTTCTATTACTAGGTTTACTTGTTGCACACATGACACAACCTCTAATATACTTAGTTACAATTTTTTGCATACGAGGCTAGTAACAATATTTCTGCAATTGAGTGATTGTATTACTTACCCCAAAATGTCTTGCAATAAATGAGGTATTTGCTTCTTTGATTACCTACGCTTGTTCATCTTTTGGAATGCATAACTTTCCCAAATGATACAACAGTTTATCCTGCACATAGTAATCTGTCTCTTCTACATGTTTTCTTGCAATTAGAGCTGAATAGATTTCCTTAAAGTCTTCATCGTTAGCATACTGTTCCTAAAAAAATTCATGTACCATGGAACTACCTTTAAGGATAATCAAAGCATTCATAACAAGAGGCCTTGAAAAAATATTTGCTACTTTGTTATGGACACCTTTCTTGTACTTAATTACCAAATGAAACTGTTGAAGAAAACCCATCCACCTAAAGTTCCTACTTTGTTGCAATTTAGACTGAGTGTAAGTACTGAAGTGGCTGGTGATCAATGTGGATTATAGTTTCTTTCCCTATTAAGTAGTGTTTCCATTTTTAACACTCTGAACTAATTCATAAATTTCCTTATCATAAGTAGGATAGTTAATTACTACACTTGTGAAGGTCTCAGAGTGATAGCAGATTGGTTTACCTCCTTCTATTAGCACTGCTCCCATGGAAAATCCACTCGCATATGTCTCAATCTCGAATGATTGGTGTAAATTTGGTAAATCCAGAACTGGTGCTGTGGTCAAATTTTCCTTCAAAGTGTTGAAGGCCTTCTACTATGGACCTCCCCACTGAAAAGTTGTCTTTGTACTGGTCAATGCATGCAATGGTGATGCAATGTAGGAGAAGTTTGCAATGAACTTTCTCCAGTACTGGACTGCACCTAAGAAACTTTTGACTTCTATGACTGTACTTGGCTTAGGCCATTTTACAATAGCTTCAACCTTCACAGGGTCTACTTTCAATTGACCACCACCTATGACATAGCCTAAGTACACTAAGGATGTCTTAGTGAATTCACATTTAGACATCTTTACAAAGAGTTTTTATTTTCTCAATAATTTTCTTTACATGACTTACATGATCTTCCCAAGTTCAATTGAATACAAGAATACCATCTAAATAGACTTGACAAAATCATCAATAAAAGGATGAAAGACATCATTCATGACTCACATAAATGTAGCTGGTGCATTGCAAAGCCCGAAGGGCATGGCCAACCACTTGAATAGTCCTTGTTTTGTATTAAATGCAATTTTCCAAATGTCATCTTCTGTAATTCTTATTTGATGATATCCGCTACGCAAGTCTAACTTAGTGAAATAAACTACATGTTTTAATTGATCAAGTAAATCATCAATACGGGGAAGAGGATACCTGTTCTTTACCGTTATCTTGTTTAGGGCTTGATAATCAATGCACATTCTCCAAGATCCATCCTTCTTTGGAACCAACACAATTGGAGAACCACAAGGAGATGTACTAGGACATATGACTCCTTTTTCAACCAACTCCTGAACTTGATTTTTGATTTCTTCATTCTACAAAACTGATAAATGGTACATTCCGATGTTTGGAAGAGGAACACCTTGCTGCAACTAGATTTCATGTTGTATCCCTCTCTTAGGTGGCAACCCCTTTGGCTCCTAAAATAAGTCATCATAAGCAGAAACTATTTTGACCATCTCAATTTTACACTTTGGATCACACCCCTTAAATTCTTTGGTTTTTTCATCCTCTTTGGGTTTGACAAGCATTAATAAGTTCTTACTAGAATTGACCAACCTTTTCATTTGACCAACATTGACTAGTGCAAGATTAGTCTTAAATTTTTGTGCATGTACAATGTATTCTATCCCATCCTTAAAGAGATGATACTTATTCTCCCCGCTATAAAATATTTCTTTTCTATCTTATAGATAAGGACTCCCTAACACAAGCCCACAAATATCCAAAGGAACAACATCTACCTCTACCTCATCAACAAAGTTAGCAGTGATAGAAAATTTCAATTTACATTGTTTTGTTACCTGTAGTTAAGTATCATTGCAAACCCATCCAAGTAGATATGCCTTTGGATGAGGTGTTGTAGCTAGATTAAGTTTCTTTACCACCTCTTCAGATATTAAGTTGACTTGAGAACCCGTATCAAATAGTGTGTCAATCTTAGTGTGCTTAGTTACAACTCGAATATGAAACAATTCATTCCATTGTTTATCAGCTTTAGAAGGAGTAGATAATTTACTTGTACTTGCATTTGCATTAGAAAAATTTGCATCAAAAGAGAGAATTATACCTTTCCCTTTACCTTAGATCCCGACAACAACAATCTATGTTTCATCTCTAGAGTAGGATCTAAGATCTTGTTGAATTACTGTAATAGTCTTTTGCTTGGCTTTATTTCCTCTGTATCTTTTCGGCCTTAATTCGGGATGCAACTTACAACAATTTGAATCATCATGCCCCTCTTTCTTGCAATGGGAGCATGTGGGATTATCACCCTCCTTAATTGTAGTTGTCTTCTTCCCTTTTCCTTTATCTTTATCTTTTTCTTTACCCTTAGAATTCCCCTCAGACTTAGATGGTTTCTTTCAAAAATTATCATTGAAAGTGTTCTTACCCCTTGAATCTAAATAAGTGGCTTTGACTGACACTTCGCCCAAATTACTAGGACTCAACATTAGAATAGTATGTCTTAGGTAAGAATGCAAACCACCTATGTACTTAAGTAATGTATCCTGAGTATATAATGAAACATTTAAAGCAATAGCCCATTTTCTAAACTCATGAGTGTAATCTTGGATAGACTGACCCTTACCTTGCCAAAAGGATTTATAATTCATTGTTAATTGTTGCATATAACCTAAAGGATAAAACTATTTTTTAAGGGCAACAACAAATTCCATCCAAGTCATATTAACCTTACCATGGTGAGGAATTTCCTTGTGAGTCCTACTCTCCCACCAGGTGAGAGTTGTACCTCCCAACTAGAGAGTGGCTAACTAGATCATAGAAGCATCTTCTGCTAGGCCTTGAATCCTACAATACACTTCTACCTGCTAGATCCAATCATCTAACTTTTTAGCATTTAACTCCCCACAGTACTTAGGCAATTCAAATTTTACATCTAGTTTAATAATAGGCTTAGAATTTCTCTTGAAAGGATTAATAGTAGTAGTAGAAGAAGAAGAAGAAGGGGAAGATGGAGAAGAAGGGGAAGATGGAGAAGAAGGGGAAGATGGAGGAGATGGAGCTTTTGGAGCTTTTCCTTCTTTGTCCTTTCGATATTCCTTCTTTTCTCACTTTGAAGAATCTCCCTTTTCACGCTTCTTCTTTTCCGCATAAAGCTCTTCCACCAGAGCCTTCATGTCAAGAAAGGTTCACTAAAAAGACTTATCATCAAGCTCGAGCTCAATACTCTTCCCAACTTCAGTTTCTTCAATTTTTGGCAAAGTCCTTCATTTTTCGATCTCGGGATTTTATTCTTCTAGCTCGCCTTCACCTTGTTGCTTCTTGGAACATGTTAGCATCCACTTCTGCAATACTAGTCACCCAAAGCTATGATACCAAACTTGATCTGTATTATGATCTATGAAAATTTCTATTTGAATGCTTAACTTATTACAATGATTGATTCAAGATTTACAATGAAATTAACATAACAAAATACTTAAACAACATAGCATAGCAAGGTGATAACAAAATGAAAGAGAGAAGAGAGAAGATGAAACACAATTGATAACGAAGTTCATCCGGGTGGACTATGTCTCCGGGTCCCTCTCCAACAGAGTGACTGATCCTATTATGCTCCAAGAACAAGATTACAATTGCAAAATAGAACCATTCCCTTCCAGAACTTCAGCGACATAACGCTCCTTTGCCATACAAGAATGGCTTCAAGTCTTCAATGTAGTTCTCCCAACATCATCACCTGCTTGATTTCTAAATGCCCCAGTCTCCCAATTTCACCCCTTTTTATACAAAACATTGGCCCAATTTGGCCTATAACAATATGATTTTGAAAATTAACCATATCCCCTTTACAAAGTAAAAATATTTTAAAATCCCCCATTTACATATAAAAATCATAATTAATCTCCTACATATTATTTGGGCCCTTCAAATTTTACATTTCGGGATTTTATTGTTGTAGGAGGTTATGTTTAATCCTTTAAAAGGATTGTTGGTTTTTAAATTTGGAGGGAAAGTTTTAAAATTAAAGGGTATTTGGTTTCCACCCTTAATCAAAATTAACCGATGCCATAATAATATCAAGTCTGTTTGATGGCTTGGTGGTGGTTATATATTTTGGTGGCAGGGTGGTTGGGAGGTCGACCCCTACCACCGTCCATTTTAAAACCAAATGCACCTATTTTCAACAACAAAATGAACCGTTGGTGTAATTTGTTTAGTGCAATTTGCGTGGGCTAACAGTGACAGGCTGGGTTTGTTTCTAGTTGGTTGTTGGTTCAAGCCCCATGTGGGCCATTTTTTTTTAATATTAGTAAATATAACGCTATTTCAATCGACTGCTAGAGGGAGGAGAATAGAGGGCCATATGGCATGCCGAGGAGATGCCACGTGGTGCATTGTGATTCGCCAAGACTGCCGCCTCAGTTGCATAGTCAGCACGCCGACCTGCCTCCTGTTGACACGTGTCCCTCTATGATTGGTCAACCTCTGAAGCCGTATTGCCACGTCACTTGACACATCAAAATCCATGTTGGTGTACAAAATACCACGTGTCAACATCCGGTTGAGCCACATCATTGTCCATACCATACGAAATGTCACATCATCATCCATACGGTCAAAGTCAACCTGTTTGCATGAACTTTGACTTGCTGTAACTTCTGTGTATGAACTCAAAATTTGATGAAACGAACACCATTGGAAAGTTCTCAATGAACTCTTTGACTTGACGCTAGTTTTTTCAAATTCTGAGATGGTGATTTTTTCTCTTTTCTGGATGGCCTCAGGTGCTTGTTTGATCCGTACCTTTCACTGGCTATATCTTGGGTGTATGGACTTCTTTTGAGCCTGTTCAAGTTGTGTTGGACTCAGAATTTCAGGCACTTCAATCTAGTGATGATTACTGGAGCATATGTGACATTTCAATTTTTGATGTTGAGTATCCCCCTGGATCAACCACTTTCTCCTGTTGTTCAATCTGAATAGCATTATTCTCTTCCCCACGTATTTCCCTTGCTTCCAAAAGATCTTGGCCAATAGGAATATTGGAAATGGCTCCATCAAAATTTTTCAAATCATCTAGAGCATCAAACCTATTAAACACCTCATTCGTCTACCTATCCTAAAGGTCCTGTTTAGACCCCAACCCTTATTACGAGCTCAAGCAGGAATGAAACCCTCCTCCTCCCTCATGGGAGATTTCCCTTTATCCTAATTAGAAGGTGCACTAGTCATCCTAGTTTTAGAGTCCCCTGTAGGTCTAGATTTGGGACACATCCTCTATAGATGCCCATATTCATGAAAAATTTGACAGAGAAACAATAGCGTTTCATAATCAAGCTGTTGAATCCATGAGCTTGATCCCAACTGAATTTCCATGGAGTCAGGAAATGGCTTATTCAAATCAATTTCCACACACACATAAGCATAGGTAATTACCTTCTTTTCCATAGATTGTCTTGAAGGACCAATTGGTTTTCCAAGCTAGACTGCAACTAAGTTGAAAATGTCCTCCCTCCAAAATTCCAGAGGAAGCCACGATAGCCTCACCCAAATAGGAACCCGCGAAGGAAGCTCTTCTATAGGATTAAATCCAACATGCTAGGGCTTGATGAAAAAGCCAACTTGATTGTATAAATAGGCCCCCCTTCAAATACTTTACTTCTATCTGGCATGCAAGTAAAAACCACTTGAAAATAGCCATTGGCAGCCAACATTACATCCATTTCCCCCTCTGGATTCCATGTTCAACAAGCCCATGATTCTAGAAAAGGCAAGGACACCCGAATTCCCAAAAATTTATAGATTTAAGCATGATTAGATAGATAATTGATGTCATCCACAACTGACTTGGGATGGATCACAAGGACAGGCCTATTATCACTTTTGGTGAGGCATCCATTTACCTTTGATGGCCTAAAACCTCAAGACTGAAAAATGAAGGTTCTCCCACGCCAGAACTATTCTCACAAAAAAATGGGTTCTCATGCAAAAGAAATGATGGAATGCTTCCCACCACCACATCCTTAAAAGACACACTCATCTAGGCTCTAGATGAAACCCCTCTTGGAGCCATGCAAGGCCTAAAACAGAAAAACCCTGAAGAGCCCAAATGAAGCTTGGGAAAAGCGCTTAAAAAAAAAGAACCCCACAGAGGGCCTTGAAATAGAAAACTATTCCAAGAGTGAATCACAATACCACCTCTTAGCCTACTTTGTACAACATCCAATAGAGGGAATCGACACCCACTAGTGCTACGAAAGCTAAACCCCCCACCCCACAGCTCAAAAAATTCCCCCCAATAGCCACCGAATAGAAGACACCCACAAAGGAAGATAACAAAAAAGAAAGGGACCCCATTGTCCCCACCCACAGATCCCTGAAGATGCAACAACTCTCCCCCAAACGCCTGCAGCAAAAGATTAACCATGGCTAAGGCATGAGTTCCCTAGCCCGAGTGCAAACAAAAACTTCAACCATCTAGCTAATACTGATTTCGTGAATTAAATAATTATTTAATTATTTAATTAAGCTAACATTTTTCTCTTTCATCCATAATAATTAAATAGATTTTAATTATTTAATTATCTTAATCTTAAAATGATTTAACTTCATGACCATGGGAGGCGACATAAATAGAGTGGAGCCCTTCTCCTGTGATACTGTAAGAAAGAAGGAGGAGGTTTAGCGTAGGTTGCAGAAAGGTTGGTTTACTCCGTATTTGGAGAGGCTACATGGAAATAACCCGCAAGCCACAACCTTGTTTGTCAAAGGTTGGAACAACTGAATTTTATGTTAATGAGGACTTCATTGTGAATATCACTAGTCTCTCAACTGAGGGAAAGAAGGTCTATAGAGATAAGAAGGAATCTAGCGTAGCTATGCATATTTTATTCAAAGGAGATGAAGAACAAGCACTTAAGTTTGCCAAGAGTGATGGGTACCAGCAAAGTTCTCTTAGAGCCCTATGGGGTGATGTTGCAGAGGAATTGATGAGGTACATTACTTTAGAAGGTCTATTTTCTATTGTGAATGCCTATCATTTTGTTCTTTTGAATCATTTTCGCCATAAGAAGAAAATATCCTTTCCATTTTATCTTTTGGCGTCTCTGGAGTCTGGTCTGAAGGATCATAAAAGGAACCTTAAGAATCCTGTGTTGCATGTTGGTCTTATTCTATTAATTTTGGATTATGTAAAAGCCTATGAGGTCCCTAAGCCACCTGCTATTACTCCCAAGGGTAAGAAACAAAAGTCAGTCTTGGAATATGAGATGGTTTTAGAGGATGAGCCAGGGAGTTTGAAAGGGAAAAAGGAGGTTCTAGAGGAGTCTGAAATAGAGGAGGATGAGGATTTTGTTTTGGATTCTTAGGCCTCCATGGAAGTGATTTACAACCTCCTACCCAAGGAAAACCTTGTAAAGGGGTTTCAGATCCTAACTCGAAGGATTGTGAGACCTATAGTGAGGATGTGGGTGGTGAAAATCCCATTAAAATAAGGCCTTCCACTCCTACTATCTTGAAGGAGAGGATTGAAATTGCTGAAGATGTGTCTTCGCCTTCCCCTGTTTTGGGGACCAAGTGAAAGAAGAGTCCAAAGGAGGGTAGTAAAAAGAAACAAATTTTAGGTCTACTAGCCTGGTGTAGGAAGTGCAAGCTACATCTCCTCAGAAGCTAGTTGGTGGGAAAGAGGCTGTGGGTTTTCCAGGAGTGGACTTGGAGATGCAGAATCGAAGGAGGTTGGTAGCTGAGGACATTGTGAGCTCTCTATACAAGATTCAAATGTCAGTGGCTGGGGGTAAAGGTAAGGAGGTGTTTGTGAGCCAGGATAAGGTTAGTTCTTCCCAGGAGGGTGATGCTATGGATAAAGATGTTTTCAACTTTGATTGGGAGAATGTGCCCAATGTGTTAGATATGGCTAAGGAGGGCTCCATTTCTCTATTTAAACTATTTAAATGGGTATTTTATGAGCTCAACATGACTAATGTTAAGGTCAGGGGTGCTATGAGAAAAGTGGGAGAATCATCGGTTCAAACTCAACTTGATGAGTTGTATGATTCTCTGAAGATTGTTACTGATACATTGTTGAAGATGAAGCAGACATTTGAACAAAGAATCCTGACCCTGGAAGAAAAAATGGAAAGGATTATTGTGAAATTGATAAGGGTATGGATGGGACTAATTCTACTGTGAGGCATGAGTTTAAGGGCCTTTGAAATCCTTTTGAGAAGGCCAAGAAATGAATGGAGTTTACTCTTGGGGAGGAAGTTGGTGCTAGTGAAAGGAAAGTGGAGGATGATGTTTTGGTTGACAAGGTTGTTGGTTTGCAAAATGTTTTGATTAATGAGGTAAATGTGGTTGTGCTCAGTGCTAGAACTTGTAATAAGACCAAGATGTAGGTGGGGGTCCCTACTAAAGATATGTCTGAAGTCATGGATGAACATCAGAGGTCTATGGAGAGCAACATGGAAGCTGCAAACATTCTGAAGAATATGTAGTTTTATTGTTTTTTCCTTGCCTTTTTGGCTACTATTGTGTTGTTGGTTTGTTGTGTTTTTGCTATTGTTTGCTTTTCTTTGTTATCTTTCACTTCAACTGGTCTTTTTTGTAAAGGGTTTTGGGGCCCCTTCAAAACTTTTTTACCTCTAATAAAAAACTTTATTGAAATCAAGAAATCAAAAATAAAAAGGGATTAGCAAACCCACAGACTCCCAAGAAAGAAAGCACAAGAACACCCAACCAAGACTAAAACCACCAGCCACACCACCACAAACACCTTATCCATCCATATCAAAGCCATGACCCTCTTTAATTAATGACAATAATCAGGGGATAACTCTCCCCACCCCTCAATTTTCCAATCATTAGCATGCTCCGAAGCCCACTTAGCCAAATAGTCAGCAACCCTATTCCATTCACATATAATATGGGAAAAAGACACCACTTCCAACATAGAGAACATCTACAAAATCTGTCGAACCACCAAAGCAAGCTTCCAATTCACTTCAACCACCTTTTGCTCGTGTAACATATTGACAATAATCTATGAGTCAGATTCAAAGATAACCCTACGCCAATGCAAAGCACACACATGCTCAATAGCCCAGAGAATCACCAACCCCTCTATAAGGTTGTTAGAATGTTTCCCTTTATGAATGGAGAAAAAGAAAATAACCAAACCAGAAAAGTCTCTTCCAACTCCACCAATCCTAGCAGGTCTAGGATTACCCCTTGAGGAACCATTTGTATTAATCTTCAGAATATCCATCGGGGGAGGCAACCATCTTCCAACCCTTTGAACCTTCCTTATAGCCTTCCTAACTCTTCTAACACAAGCAAAGATAGAATCCAACCCCTATAAGCCCAATATATTCACAATCTCAACATTACTCCTCTCTAAAGGATAAGCCACTTCACATTTGGCTTCCATTGTCTCTTGGATCATACCAACAATTCTGTGCCAAACCTGTTGAACCAACAACCTTTCCCCATGAAAAATCCTACGATTCCTTTCCAACCAAATTTTCCAAAGGATGAAAGTAGGACCAATTTACCACATAATCTGGAGGAAACAGGCTTGAGAAGGACGTCTTCCCAGATTGCTCCAAAACTCAATAAGGGAAGGCGTATGAACACATGGATGTTTCCAAACACCCCACCATAAATGCCAAAGCAACATAGAATAAGAACAATGGAAAAACAAATGAGAAGAATTCTCCTCACTATTGCCACACAAAACAGAAATAGAGGGACCCTGGAATCCTCGCTTCCGAAGATTATCCCAAGTCAAACATCTATTCCAAGCTAGATTCCACACAAAACAATTACACTTTGGTCATGAAAACTTGTTCCAAACATGCTTCCACCAAGGGACCTCCACCCCACCAAACTTACGAGTCAACAACTCCTGATACCCACTAGCCACAATGAAAACACCCTTAAGATCCGGGCTCCAAGCAAGAACATCCTTATCCCTAAGGGAAGTGCATTGTCTACCAGCCAAGATATTTTGAAGCTCAACACAATCCTCCTCCAACCAAACAATAGGCCAATCACAAGGATCCTTCCACCTAGCCACCTCCATCTGCCCACATGGATAAGCAGTCTTAAAATCAATCACCCTTGACCAAGCAGCCTCCAGGAAGCTCTTGGAAAGATTCAACAAATTAGGATATTGGTGCAAAATGGGGAGAAAACCATCCCAAGAATCCAACCAAAAGAGAGCCTCAACCCCCCCTTACATATCCAAAACAAGCCCTCCTTGATCAACGTAGCCCCTTTCTTAAGCTTTCCTCGAATCACAAAACCTTTCCCCACTAGAGGATACCTGGAAATCTCCTCCTTCAGAACCCCTAAAAGGTGCTTGTGAGATAGAATACTAGCCGAGATATGATCTTGCTCCACACACCACCTACAATAAAGCTTTGCAGCCAATGCCAACCTAGACCAAGTTGATTGCCGCAATCTAAGATCCCCAAATTGCTTCAGACTACATACAATATCCCACTTCACAAGGCTCCACTTAGAAGAGGACAAGCTGCCCAACCATAAGAATTGTCTAGCCAAATAATCCAAATCCTTCACAAACCCAACTGGAGCCACCTCGAGCATGCTTCTATAAATAGGAAGAGCTCACACCACCGATTTAAGCAGCTGAATACACCCAACAAAGGACAACCATCTATGAGTCCAATGATTAACCTTTTCTCGAAACTTGTCCAGAATATTCTGCCATGATTCCCTAGGGAGACTACCAGAAGAGATAGGAATGTCAAGATAAGTTAAAGGGAGAGAACCAATCTAAAACCTCAAGATACGAGCAATCCTTTGCTAAATAAGTTGTGAAGTATTAAAGAAGAAAATGGAAGATTTATCTTCATTAATCATTTGACTAGAAGCAACAAGATAAATATCCAAAGCCTTGCACAAACTCATGGATTCTCTGATCTTAGCCATACCCATAAAAGAAGTATCATCCACAAATTGCAGGTGAGATTGAGGAGGCAAGCCATTTCCCCACACCCATCCCTAAATTAAACCAAACTCCACATTACGTTTCACCACCCTCCCCAAACCTTCAACAAGAAGAATAATTAAGTAAGGAGAGATAGGATCCCCTTGATGAAGGCCTCTAGAAGCACCAAAAAGAGAAGAAGGCTCACCATTTATTAACACCAAGAAATAAGTGGAAGTAACACAGGACATGACCCACTGGACCCACTCCTCAGCAAAACCAAAGGCAATAAGAATTTTTTGCAAGAATGACCACTTAACTCTATCATAGGCCTTTGCCATATCCAGCTTGATGGACATAGCCTTTTCTTTCGAGGCAACCATAGAATGAACAGTTTCAGTAGCAATGACCACCCCATCCAGAATTTTTTGATCCTCCACAAAACCACTTTGTTCCTTAGAGTAAGCCATCTAAGCCATCACTTCATCCTTTCAACAATCAACTTGGAAATGATTTTATAAACTACATTACAAAGGGAAATAGGTTGAAATTGACTTAGCCGATATGCCCCCTCACATCTGGGAATGAGGGAAAGGAAGGTTGAGTTCAAAGCCCATAACATCTATTTATTCCTCTGAGACTCATGAACCACCTTCAATAGGTCCATTTTAATGATATCCCAAAATTCCTGATAAAATTCAATCAGAAAGCCATCAGGGCCCGGAGCTTTCCATTTCTTCATCTAGAAAACAATAGCCTCCAATTCCTCTAGCGAGATATAACCCAAAAGATGCTCATTCATCTGCTCAGTAACCAACGAGGGGATGCAAGACAAAACATAATTTTCTTCTGCTAAACCATCCTGAGAATCCTCTCTAAATAAAGAAGCAAAGAACTGCGAAGCTTCTCTAGACATATCTTGCCAAGAAGATAAATGCTCACCCCTACCATTCACAAGAATAGGCATGGAATTACCATGTCTCCTAGCTTTCACTGAATTGAAGAAGAAAGCAGTGTTTTTGTTTCCTTCCTATAACCACTTAATGCGAGCCTTTTGTTTCAAATAGATTTCCTCACGCAACTCAAACTCCTCCAAATCTTTCAAAGCCCTCGCCTCCTTCCTGAGTAAATCCTTAGACATACCAAACTCCCTTATCTCCTGAGTGATGACATCCAAGTCAGCTTGAGTAATAACCTTAGCATGAAAAATATTTCCAAAACATTGCTTGTTCCATCATTTGAGCTGATATTTCACATATTGCATCAGTTTGGAAAAAGAATACATAATAGTACCATGAGTAGGTCTTCCCATCTACCACCATTCAACCACATGCTCATGCAAAGTAGAATATCTTAACAACAATAGCTGGAACTTGATGGAGGGGGATTGAGCAACACAAGCTAAAGTAGCAGATAACTTAATAGGCCAGTGATCCGAGCCCCTCTAGTCCAAAATATCAGAGCAAGTAGAGCATAATCCTCCAATCCAGGAACAAGAAACCAAAAAATGGTCAATTATCTCAGCAATACAATTTTCTCCCATTCTCGTATTGTTCCAAGTAAACTGACCATTACGGGGCTTAATATCAACCAAATTCAAGGCAGATATGTTATCATGAAGAAGGAAGGTAGAAGGATCCAACCTTGCACTACCACCCTTCTTCTCATCCAACTCAATAATAGCATTGAAATCCCCCACAATAATCCGAGGGAAAAAATGAGAAAGGCTTTGAACAAAATTGATATGAGACCACAATAATTGCTTACTAGGAAAATCAATAAGTGCATATATGTTTGAAAGAAGAATAGTTTCCCTTAACTCCAGACTTGAAGTAACCACAAAGATAGAGGACTTGGAGGACATCCACCAAAGAGGACGAATCTTCAATGGGTTCCACAAGAAAGCCACACCCCTTGCATTACCATGAGCCCCAATACACTGGAAATCATCTCACCCCCATAGCTTTGGAAATAAACCAACCATACTTTCAATAGATAACTTAGTCTCTTGTAAAAAATAAGAATAGGAGAATGAGTTCTCACCAATTCATGAACAAATTTTTGTTGAGGGCAACTGTTCAAGCCCCTTACATTCCAAGAGAGGATGATCATTTTAGAGGGTTAGAAAAATGGGAATCTAGGGTTGTAACAAATCCAAACTTCACCAAAGTCTCCCCCATCATCTTTATTTTTTCTAAGTCCTTTCTCTCAACTTTGGAAGACTTCTCAACAACCCCTTTCTTTTGGTCTTTCTGAAGAAGCCCCAATGAAGGAGAGGCCTTGTTTCCCTTTGCCGAATTAGACCCCACTTTCACCAATGGAGGAGAGATCTCCCCCTTCCCCATTTTTGCATCTGCAAGAGTCACGACCCTCCCATAAACCACCAAACTAAGGGGTATGTGCAGGATCGTGATGGGCCAAACAGGCCCTTAAGTGGCAATGAAAATTCAAAACAATTAGAGTTAGGCAACTTGACGTAAAAATTTGAATAAGTTATCTATATTATTTCAAAAACATGTAAGAATAGATTCTGTGGGAAATTGAATGTAGTTTCTAAACTACTAGGTTAATTTTTTTTAAAACAAAATCTATTTGGTAAAAATTTGAAATTTCAATGCGATATTACTTAAATTTCAGGAAAAATAAGTAGGTGTCTATTTGACCACCCTAACCATAAAAATGATAATATTTTTATGAGATTTTAGATGTAAGTAGAGGACTCATGTTCGATGTGACACATATTTTTTTGTAATTTTTTCCAAGTAAATAATTAATTATGAATTTTTTATTACAAATTTTAAAAATATAAAAACTCGTATGTTTGACCACCTTAACTTGGTCAAAATTTCATGAAATTCATTTTTTTTTTAATCCTATAGTATGCAAAAGCATAGAATGTGACATGTTTTGGATTCAAAATATGATACCGTTGAAAGTTATAAATGTTTTACAATCAACCTATCAATAAGGACTTTAGTCATAATTCTAATAGAAAATAAATAATAATAATCTATTAAATTCAAAATAAAACATAATTTATATTGGCAAAAATATGAGAATCTCCTCTACAAACCCTTTTCATTTTATCAATTTTGGCTAAAAATAAAGTCGTCAGCCACATGGGCAAAGTCCAGAAAAACAAAGTAAGCTATTAAACACACTTTTTGTGTTGACTTTTTAAACTTGGCATCTCCTAACCAAATACCAAAGCAAACCCGAGCCTATTCCCTAGGCAATGAATTTTGTGTCAGACATATTGGATATTGGATTTAAATCGGATATCTGATTTGAATTGGATATCCGATTTGTTTACATAGCATTTTAAAAAATGTCAAGACTTTATAACATATGATTTAACATATGCAATATATCTCATTTGTAGTTTATAGTTTATTTTAATATATTTAGTTTAGAATATACGATTTGGTTTATATATGATTTTTAAATAGTTTATAGTTTATAGTTTATGTTAATATATCAGTTTAAGATATACAATATTATTTTATAATTTAATATATAATCTCTTACAAAACTATATAATATATAATATATTATATTATTATGTATAATATGTTTAAATATTATTTCTATATTTAGTTAATATATATATATTACTTAATATATAAGATATTTAAATATTATCTCTCTCCCCTCTCCTCTC
>VDFB02379711.1:263758219-263775509 GCA_007258455.2 Sequoia sempervirens
CCCAAAGTTCTTTTGATGCTTTAAAACTCCAAAATTATTGCCCTGCTTTGACTTACTAATGCTTTACTTTCTTCATGATATTATAGGACATTTTTATGGGTTGTTGGAAAGTCTTCCCTTGGGCTACTGAGTTTGGTTACAAGTGATTCATCCAAGTTATTAATCTCTATCTTGTTCTTATTAGATATAGTCCTCCTTTAATATATTTTATACTGGACTTCAATTGAAGTAGATTATTATATTGTATGAAGCAGAGATTCATTTTCATGCCACATTGTACTATACCATATACGTTGCATTTTGAATAATGTTTTAGTCAAATTTGAAAGTAGTAACTGGGGTAATGAAATAAATAAAGGAAAGATTACAAATTATGTTTGTTTACTTGCTCCTCTTGTTCAACCTGATAGTGACTATAGAATCAGAAGCTATGCTAGTAAAAGCAATGGGAAAGAAAAGGGTTAAAAGAGGGAGGCCAACTACATCAAAGAAGGAACCATCACCCTCTCTAGAAAATAATGAAAATACAAGTAATAACATACACAATAAGAACCTAGAAGATCAAAATCAAACAAAAAGGGGTAGAGCAAAGGGGTTGAAAAGAGAACCATATCCTATTATGGAATATGAAGAAAAGGGAAAGAATGATGGAAACTCTGGTGAATTGGTGGATCAAAAACAACTTTTGGAGTTAAATCACTGTGAAGGTTTTCTTATTACACCTATTTTCTTGAATCTCATAAGCTAGCTTGGTTACAGTTTGTGTGTGAGTGACTAATTTGTGTGCTCTTGAGTTCTTGTGATTTTTTTTTTGCATGGGTTAATTAATTTAATTTGAAAGTCTATGTATGTGTTAGTGTATATATAAAGATGATTCCATTATATGTGTGACATGCCTTTGTCATTGTGTTGGAATGTTTCAGCATGCTGTTTTTTGCTTGGCAGTGAAAGAAAAAATTATTTGTAGCATTGGTATTCATGTTTCCAACCTGCTAAAGTATCTTCAAAGATAAAGTTCTACTCTTTGTTTATTTTAATTTTCATACTTGCACATTTCATAGTTTTCTAGTATGTCACTTCTATCTGATCTTGTCATATTGACTTATCAATCTACTGAGAAGCATTCCAGGGCAGATATAGTAGAAATATAGGACTGAACAAAAGATGACAGTGAGAAAAAGTTACCTAAAAGTTAGTTGGCATTCATTTTTAGTATCAAAGCATACATAAAAGGGTGCCTAGGTCTATGCTTTATCAACGTTAAGTGGCAGAAGGAGAGGTCTATTATAGAGCATCAGCCAAAACATGCACCTAACTAGAAGGTGAGTTAGCGACATGAGGCTTTTGAAAGTGTGCCTAGCAGTCATGAAGCAGTGAGCAGCAGGTAAAAATGGTGCCTAGGAGGATCTAAAATGATGTTTTGAGTGGCATGATGGATGAGAATAGGCACCTAGACTGACAAGACTAACTGAAATTGGTGCCTAGCATTTATTTGACTGAGCTAAAAGGCAAGTACATCAAGGATAGGTGCTTGGAGTGGATGTTTATGCAATGTGAAGTAATGGTTTGAGTTTGAAAGATGTGTAATGCAATGTAATCAATAATATGAATAAATTTTTAATTATTAGTTATGTATTGTGAAGTAATTGCATAATTGCTTAGGTTGACTTTGTAAAAACTATATTGTAATTGAATTTTTTTCATCTATCGACATCTAGTTATTAGTTATGCAATGTGAAGTAATTCTCTGAGTTTGAAATATGTGCAATGCAATGTAATCCAGCAATATGAATAAACTACATAATATAACCATTCTTTTTTATGCTATTGTACATCAAGATATTTAACCATTGCTCACTTGATTAAAATTTCAAAGAGTTTAATTATGCACATGAGGAGGCAATTAAATTTAGATTGTCAACTTCTATATATCAAATTATCCAATAATCAAGTGTATGTCCATATACAAAAATGGCATCAAGCCAACTCAAATAAATTTTCTGATATGTGACATATGCCATTTTGATTATCTATTCAATATTTACATGCCAAAATGTCTATCATTCCTAAACTACTGGTGGATCATCAAAATAGAGCCTCTTTGAAGCACTCATTGCCTCTAAAGGTAGCTACACAAGAAAAAGTCAAACCACAATTGAGATTAGTTATACTATATAATTTAAAATCAAATAATTAACATCAAAATCAATATACATTAAATTATAATTGAACTCTAAAATTGTAATCTTGATTACCTGAAATATCCATCTCTTCAAAGGGTCAGGAGTTCTAGAATATGCCCCTCTCAAAGAATCAACCAAACCATCTTTTATAATTTCAATCTATATAGGTGAACAAAAACATAAAAGTGATCCAAGTTAGCATACAATTGTCAGTAATAGGAACATATAAATACCAAACACAAAATAAAATGAACACATAATTCTTTAGGTTGATCTTTTTCTTTATCTCCTTTAGGTGTTTCGACACCTCCTCCTTGACGTGCTTCAACACCTACTCCTTCAAGTGTTCCAATACGTATTGCTTTGGGCATTGTGTCACTTGTCAACAAGGACGTATAGCTCATAATTCCTTGCACATAAAAATGACAAGTACATATGAAACTACCAATCTATGTCGATATATGTATAATCAATATAAGATCTTAAAATTCTTAATTCAATCAAATTTGAGTTCAATTACCTTCCCCTTATCCAACATTGCACTTCCATAATCTGGACAAGGCTGCACCTTGCTCGCACAAGGTATTTCCTACAAGAGGAAAATAAGATAAACATATAAGTTATTATATAATTTCATTGATGACAATTCAAAGGACAAGAAAGTATATAATAAATAAATGTAAATGAGTGAGTGCAAAAATATATACTATGTGTGTGTCCAGGCCAAATGAAATGGCCCTCAGGGTGCTATCCATCACTTGTGTCAGCTCCTCCTTGGACATTAACTGTTAAATAGACCATGTAAATAAATATTAGTACATTATACTATCTCTTATTAATATTCATTTAAAAATAAATGCAAGTTATGAATTCACAACTTAAATTTTACCTGTGTCACTATTCCAATGTCCCCCTCTCTAGCAAGAGAGGACTCTGTACGGTGTACTCCACTCCCCTACGTTTGATCTATAATGTCCACATCATGGAAGTCATAATCGGAAGTGTCTAAGGGATGCTCGGCAGGCTGTACAAGAGGACCCAAGCATATTTGGTGGCACATGGAGCAAGTATGTGGTACAAAAATATGTGGACCTGACGAGGATGATGTAGCAACACTCGAGCCATCACCAACATCACCAGAATGTGGCTGAGCTACTACAGAAGCATGCAAAACCAAAAGACCACTCAAAGAGTGAATAGCGTGGATAGTCTATGTGGCCGCATCCTGCATAATATCTGGATGGTATACTGGAGGTGGTGGAGGAAGGGGAGGGAGGGGAACGTATGGGCGGGGTATTACTCTAACTGCCCTTGGTCTATCCTGGGGCATACCTCCACCAATGCCCTGGAAGGGTCTAATGTCAAAGTAATTGACATGATGCCCTAACACAAACTCAGCATATAATTTTTTTATAAAGTAAAATGGTATATCACAATTGTTGTTCGTGGTTTCAAAACCATACACCAACAATCCCAAAAGTTTTCTACAATGTCTCTATGAGTGCACCATTTGGTAGAAAGTTTTGTTTTATTAACATTAACTGGCAAACCGTGTGGGGGTTAACAAATAAAGAGGCTATTTGGGCTTTGGTTATTCCAAGATCTTTCACATCATCATAGGACAATCCACATGCATAATATTCTCTCATGTCTTCTCGCCATGAATGAAAGGAATTATGTTGCGAGGAGAGGGTTTCTATGTTTTTAATTATTTCTTTCATTGTGTTTGACATCTCAGATAATCGAGGGACTCTCGTATAAACATCAGAAATGCCCCTTAATTGTTGCAATTTTTTAGAAATTAATTCTTGAATTGATGGCTGTGGAGGTGGTGGAGGTGGTGGAGGTGGTGGAGGTGGAGGAGGTGGAGGAGGTGGAGGTGGTGGAATTTGTGCATTTTCATTGTTAGCAGCCATAATGCTTGATTAAGTATAAAAACAAATCAATCTAATTAAAAATAGACAATATAAATGAAAATATTATAAAAATACCCTAGTTTTTTTTAAAAATCCAACAAAAACCCTAGTTTTTAACAAAAATCTATAAAATTCTCTAATTTTTAATCCAAATACATAAAAAACACTATTTTTAAGTCAAAATCCATTGCAAACATTCAATTTTCATCAAAATCCATGCTAAACTCAATTTTTTCATAAAAATTCTATCAAAAAACCCTATTTTGAAAAAAATCAACTAAAATTACACAAATCTAATTGAAAATTTGATTAGAGCAAATAAAAAATCAAGAATCTAACCTTTTTAAGATGGATTTGCACCAAATCGGATATCTGATTTGCGGAATCAACTTTCCACTATGCGCCCACCGCGGTTAAGCAAATGTCGAATGAGAATGAGTTTTAATCGGGCCGAAATAGAAGTATATATATGTGTCAAAAATTGGATATCCGATTTGGATCGGATATCGGATTTTGAAATCTAGGTTTGGGCTTTGCTTCGGTAGTCACCCGAGCCACATAAAGTCAACTCGGCATTTTTGCGTTTTTGAGTTGTAGAAACACGTATTTTTTTCTCCATTGCCACTTTTTGGCATACCATGATCCTGCACATGCCCTAAGGTCCATTTCCATTTGCAAAGCACCAACCTCCTATGAAGTCTGGTTGTAATCTGGAATAATTCTTTCTTGAAGCACTTCCAAAACACCCTGATCCATAATCATCATACACAGATTCACCTCTTGCTGATTGAGATCATCTAAAACCTCAAATCTGTTAAAGGTATCACCTTCCTGATGCTCCTTAAGAGTCCTCTTTTGACCCCAGTTCCTATTATGAGCCTTAATAGGAATAAAACCCTTTGCACCAACAACCTCACCAGGAATGAGGTCCTTGCCTTTGTCAACCTTAGGAGGGTTGCGAGGAGGCTGAGTTGTTTGAAACTCAAAAGATTTAGACTTTGGACATATTCTTTGCAAATGGCCATACATAGACGACAACAAAAGGGAAATGTCTCATAATTTAGCTACTGCACCCATGAATATGAACCCGCATGAGTTTCCAAAGAATCTGAAAGAGGGTTATTTAAATCCATCTCAACACAAATGCAAGCAAATGTCATTACCTTTCTATCCTAAGTTTACTGAGAAGGTCCCACTGGTTTCCCCAATAGTGAAGCAACCCTATGTGAGATGTCATTGCGCCAACATTCAACTGGAAATATAGGGAGACACACCCACATCAGAACTCAATTCAAGAGCTCCTTAGAAGAATCAAAACTTGCATGCCAGAGTTTAATAAATAGACCAATCTAGTTGTGGAAATAAGACCCACCTTCAAAAACTCTATTGTGATTCGCCATGCAATTAAAAGTCACCGTGAAGTAATTGTTTTCCAACAATATTATTTCCTTCTCACCCTTTGGGGACTAGGTCTGGTGAGCCTACAACTCAAAAAATTGAATTAAAACCCTCATTCCCAAGAATTTGCAGAGCAAATCATGCTTTGAGTAATACTCAATATCCTCTACAACCGATTCTAGTTGAATTACCAACACCGGCCTATCCTTGGTATGCTCTAGGCAACTATTTATCTTCGAGACATGAGAACCTCTAAACGATATAAATCCTCCATTTCCTGAATCATTTGAAAACAAATTATTATAAAAAACCTTCAATGAATGGTTTGGAGAGGAAGCTCCAACTACAACATGAAAATCCATAGGAGATTTGACTCTCGATGTCTCCCCTAGAGCCATTATCAAGAGAAAAAAACACCCTATATCCCAACACTGAGACCCTTCTCAAACACCAGATAAACTTTGCATGTATGAACAAAAAGGAGATAAGCCAACCACAGCCCCGATTGACAGCCAAAAAACCCACCCCACACTCTTCAAAAACCTTGACCCCAAATCACACCAACAAAGCTGAAGAGGAGAGAACGGTAACCAACCACAAAAAGAAAGAGCTCCACGCATAAAACACCACCCAACACAACAACATACAACCCTCGACACGCATGCACAAAGAAAACACCCACATGCAGGCCGCAACACTAATGGCTGCAGGTTTGCACAACCATCAAACCCCCAACCCGCTTCATCCTGTCCTCTTTGCTAACACTTTTATTTTAAATAAATTAAAAATAATTTATTTAAATTAAGTATTTTCCTCTATAATTAAATAATTTTAAAAAATTATCTAATTAGCTAACACTCCTCTTTTAAATAAATTAGAAATAATTTATTTAAATTACATATTTTCCTCTAAAATAAATAAATTAATATTTATTTATATCTCCAACTATCATTTTGAATTAAATAAATAAATTTATTTATTTCTTCTATTTTTTCCCTCCATCAAATTCAAATTATAGGTCTTACCCTATCTTGAATTTTCCTATCTAGTGATCTTTCTAATTAATCTCAACCATTGATCAAATATCAAGAGAAGCATATAAATAAGAAGCTTTCATTTCATTCAAACCCCCTAAAACTTTTATTATCAAAAATCTCCCTAGAACTCTTATGATCTTAGCACTCTTGTTAACAAAAATCTATCAAGCATTCAAGCATTCAAGAATTCAAGTATTATCAAGCATTATCATTGTCATTCATCAAGCATAGGTATCATTTATATTTGAGAATGTATCATTATCATTGCATCACATCATTATTATTCTTTCATAGTTTGTTGCTTTGAAGAGAAACCAACAATGGAGAAAATCAAGGTCTTAGCTATGATGACTTTGTTTGTTATCTTAATTCTATATTTTGAGCCAATATCTTGAACTTCATTGTGTGATTGTGAGAGTGTGAGTTTTGCATTGTTGTTATTTGTGATTCATACTTTCATCATTCACAATAACTAGAATAAAACTTAACATAGGTTTATTTTCTAAAAATAAAATATTTATAAAAAATGAACTCAAGGTTACAACCATTTAGCTCTTCAACAAGGATTTATTTTTCAAGGTCCTTAGACCCTTTTCACCTATGCGATCCATTCTTTGGTGTCATCATAGTTTTCTTGATGCAAGATCATTCGAGTGCCTTGAAAACATTTGAATAAATTAGTAAGTAAAATTCCAATACAAATCACAAAAAATGTTTGATCTCATAAACTGCTATGCAGATATATTATATATTATAATTACATATAACATGCGTTGTGCATATTCAAACAAAGGCAGATAATTTGTAACTTCCAAGTATGAAAGAAAAGGAATAACACAAAGTGGATTGTGTAGCTATTGGGTTTAGTTAAGAGACATTTAAAACAACCCATTATTGATAAAATTTGATGTTAGACCTGAAGTTATATATTAAATTGGATACTTATTTAATTAGAGGTTATTGAATATAAACATCCATGATTTTTTATTTTCTAGAATGGATAGAAAAGGAGGAATGAGTGACAAAATATGAGAGGGGGGATTCCAAATTCTTGTTAGTTAGTGGCACCCATGAAGAGGTCAATTGTTAATGGAAATCATTAAAAAAAAAAAAAATTCATTGCAAGGAGAAAAGATGGAGAAGGCGTGGCTAGGAGGAGGAGTTGAGAGTTTTTGAAGAGGCTAGGTAGGCCGCTATAATGGGGAAAAAATAATTAATGGTAGGTGAAAAGAAGTAGAAGAGGATGAAGTCACAACCAAGGTGAGGAGTTTGTAAAGTTAAAAACAAATAAAATGTAGAATTATAGTGTGATAGGAGATCATGCCATGAGAAATTTTTTTTCCCAAATAAAATGATTTAAATTGGATGCAAAAGGGGGAAAGGAGTTGAGCATGGGAGATAAAAGGAGAAAAAAAATAATCAATGAATATTTCATATTAAAAACTAAAAGAGAGGCGGTGGTGTTGGAAGGATTAACATGAAAATTTTATTTAACATTTAATATATGTAAATTTATACAACTAACACTAGGCTGCACTACATTCAATACAAGAGAATAAATAGAAGTTTAAGAGTCACTTAGAACATAGAAGAAGCTAAAGGATTGGATGAGAAGGAGTTGCTAAGGGGGTCACACATGAAGAGGAACTAAAATTTGAATAAGAAACATAAGTAAAAGAAAATGTGTAGGTGTTGGACTAATCACCAATATTTCCCTTGAAATTCAAGACATGGACTAAATACCTCCTGTGGATCTGCTTATATCTAGCATTTGTATTGGGAATTAATAGGTCAATATTTTTGTGTAATGATAAACATGTTCCAACAAATGGTATTAGAGCTAGGTCGTAGGTTCAAATCTCCTTGGGTGATGCTGAGGGGGGGATTGTTGGACTAATCACCAACATCTCCCTTCATATTCGGGACATGGACTAACCACCCCCCATGGATCTTCTTATTTATGGTGTTTGTATCGGGTGTTAACAGGTTGATATTTTGGCACAATGATAAATGTGTTCCAATAGTAAGAAGAATATGAAATGCAATTTTAAACTAGTTTGAGGAAAAATGAAGTGAAAATGCATTTAGATTAAAAATTGAATTGATAGTATATATGCAAAGGAAATTGAATATAGAGTGTAGATTGTACAATTGTAAGACCATGACTTGGTTCATAATTTAAGAAGATTGAGCTATCCCATTATTCTTGTGTAAATTTTGAATTGAATTCTAATTTGACAAATGAAATTGTTGAATTAAAACTTGAGTTGGCTACAAATTTCACCATTTTTGATAAGACTCATGAAATTCATCTGCATCAATTGGTATCAGAGCTTGGTTTCTCACTAGGAGAAGTGTGGAGAGGAACATGTGAATTTTTTGCAACTACAGAGTTGATTTGTGTGTGTTGGTTATCCTCTAGAAAATATAAAGCTAGGTAGAAGGTGCGTGAACTTCCTCCACTGAGGGAAAGTGGGTAGAGGAAGTCTTGAGAGGAGCATCTTTTAGAGTCTCGACTGGGTAGAGGATAATGTGAGTGTTATTTGTTTTGTAGGGAGTACCTATGAGTATAGAGAACATTGGTTCCAAGATTTGTGTATGTAGGTTGTAGATGTTTTCAAGCAAGATGTCTTCAAGGAAGGGGACAAGGATGGTCATGAAGAGAACAATAATATTTATTTTGTAGATCAACGAGAAATAAATTTTATGGAGTTTGTTTATGAAGAGATAAAAAAATATAGGAAAGATTGGATTTCCTTGAGCATGGGAAAAATAAGGGATGATGTTGTAGCTCTTTGACAAAAGTTTCATGGAGAGTTGAACATGTGGGAGCAACCCACATAAGTGTATAAGATGATAGCATGAAACAAGTTGCAACAAGATGTTGAAAGTATGTGATATGGAAAAATAGATCCTCATACAAGAGGATACGAAGGAAAAAGGAAGAGAGGAGTTTGTAGCTAAGACACATGTCTTGTTGAAGGCATGGAAAAGGATAACAAAACAAAATTTGTAGCAGATCTGTTGAGGAGCAAGGTGAAATTATATCCCTTGAAGAGGTCAAACGAGTTATAGTAGTGGTGAGTCCTTTGGAGGAAACAAAGAGGATGATGGTGATAAATGGTGAAGACAAAGGTTTTGTAGTTGAAAATGAAAAGGAAAGATAGCAAAAGTAGAGGTAAAGTTTAATTTTTGCAATAATAAAGTATGACATCAATGGGTGATCCCACAATAATGGTTTACAATTTTTGGCCAAACTAGATAGTGAAATTATTTTTTTAGACTAAATCTTGACATTCGGGCACCTATAGCAGCTAAACCATGAAGAATTTGAAGATGATAAAGAACTAGAGTCTTGTTACATTTTGTCTGTAGATTCTAAATTTTTTTTTTTCAAAATTTTTGGAATTAGATTGCACTTCTTTTTCCATCTCCCACGAAAACTAATTTTTTTCAAAAGACAACATTTTTAACAAATGACGCACAACGTATAACACATAACTTTTTTTTCATGAAGGATAAAATTCTAATTATTTCAAATTTAGATTTATAACTCTGATTTCTAGTGCTTCCACTTGGTTAGATAGTTTTTTATTGAATATTTTTTCTTTAATCAAGTTTGAAGTCAAACCAATTACAATTCAGACATAGTGCGACCGTATAATGCATAACTTTTTTTGTATATATCGAAATTCAAATTTTTTTTGTTGGATCAAGGACTTCAATATTTGGTGCACTCATATTTTTCAATTTTTT
Source organism: Sequoia sempervirens (assembly GCA_007258455.2). NCBI lineage: Eukaryota > Viridiplantae > Streptophyta > Pinopsida > Cupressales > Cupressaceae > Sequoia > Sequoia sempervirens. The sequence goes on from VDFB02379711.1 coordinate 263,768,510, forward strand.
TTTTTGATAATCTGGTATTTTTCCACATGTACAGAACATAGACCTTCATTTTCGATGAAAAACCTATGTTTAATAAAACTAAAAAAACAAATACATAATAAAACCAAAACATATTAAAATTATATTCGTTGGATAGCTCGTTTTGAGGACTACCTGATTCAAGTTGGGTTTGTGAAAATTTCTCCATTTTCATCCTCAACCCGAGCTTCGAAGTGCCAAAATTTAGGTTTTTTTGTGTCTCAGGGAGGGGATGAGGAATAAAGGGGGTTCGAGCGAACCCCTAGGGATTCACTCAAACTAGGGTTCATTTGAACCCTCCTTCTATGAGGGGTTTTGATGGATTTTTTGGCGGGAAAGTATTAGGAGGGTTTGCCTGAACCTAGGTTCTAGCGAACCCCTAATGGGTTCGGTCGAACCAATAGGTTCGTATGAACCCCTAAAATCAATTTTTTTTCCATGCATTCATTTTCTGTGAGTTTTCCTTCCTCACTTCAATTGTAAACCACTATTGTGGCTTCACCCCAATTTGAATTTTAAAAAGTAGAAGAGGAAATTCTAGAGATGTTAAGGGTTGAGGTGCAACCCAGAAGAAGCCATTACGTTGGTATGGCAAGAAGAGAGGTTGACGAGGAATAATATTATTGGAGGATGATGGATTATGATGGGTTAATTCCCACAAAGGAAGAAGATGAATGCAAAATTTGGTGGAGGTGGATGATTCATGGTGGGTTGAATCCCACAAGAGGAAGAATGAGGGGAAGAGGGATTTGGTAAGAAAAGTTAGTTCATGGTGAAATAAGTTCCAAAAAGGAATATGATTGTGAAGGGAAAATTTGATAGAGGGAGATGGCAAATATTTTGGAAATTTTTTGGAAAAAGTGGGAAAATAAATTTTTGTAGGGTACCTATCACAACATCAGAGTGTGTTGCAAGTTGCTACAACTTGGAAGAGTAGTCCTACTACTCAGCTCTAGTTTGTGAGCCCATGCTCACAAACTTCTTACTTGAAATGTATGATGTAGGAGCATCTGAGCGAATTGGTGATCTGTATCATCCAAAAACAATTTGGTTTTGAAATCATTATGTTTTCAGTTTATGGTGCATTTTGAAGTTTGTGGTTTGTTGTTGAAGTTCAATTTTAATCCAACAAGGGAAATATAATGGTAGTAATAAAACCTATTTTAGTGCCTTGACAACATGTGGATACATTGGTAAGTAAAATGCTAATACAAATCACATAAATTGTTTGACCTCATAAACTGCTATGCAGATATACTATATAGTATAATTATATAGATCATCAGTTGTGCATATTCAAACAAAGGCACATAATTCATAACTTCCAAGTATGAAAGAAAAGGAATAACACAAAGTTGATTGTGTTTAACTATTGAGTTAAGTTAATAGACATTTAAAAAAATCTAGTGTTGATAAAATATGATTTTAGACCCAAAGTTATATATTAAATTGGATACTTATTTAACTAGAGGTTGTTGAATCCAAAGAGCCATGATTTTTCATTTTCTAGAATGCATACAAAAGGAGGAATGAGTGCCAAAATATGAAAGGAGGGGGATGCCAACTTCTTGTCAATTAGTGGCGCCCATGAAGAGGTCGATGGTTTATGGAAATAATTAAGAAAATAAAAAAAAGTCATGGTAGGGAGAGAAGATGGAGAAGGTGCGACTAGGAGGAGTTGAGAGTTTTCAAAGAGGTTAGGAAGGCCACCACAATGGGGGAAAAATAATTAATGACATGTGAAAAGAAGTAAAAGAGGAGGAAGTCACAACCATGGCGAAGAATTTGTAAAGTTAAAAGCAAATAAAATGTAGATTTATAGTGTGACAGGAGGTCACACCATGTGCAAAAACTAACTTCCCAAATAAAATGAATTAAATTGGATGCAAAGTGGGGAAAGGAGTCAAACATGGGAGATAAAAGGAGAACATAAAATAATCAATGAATATTGTAGATTTGGATAAAAAGAGAGGCAATGCTATTGGAAGGATTAAAATGGGAATTTCATTTAATATGTAATATATATAAATTTATGCAACGACTAACACCAGGCTACACATTTGGTATAGGAGAATAAATAGAAGTTTAAGAGTCACTTAGAACATAGAAGAATCTAAAGTATTGGATGAGGAGGAGTTGCTAAGGGGGTCATGCATGAAGAGGAATTGAAATTTGAATAAGAAATGTAAGTCAAAGAAAATGTGCAAGAAGAATATGAAATGTAATTTCAAACTAGTTCAAGGAAATATGTGAAAATGGATTTAGATTAAAAATTGAATTGATAGTATGTATGCAAAGGAAATTGAACACAAAATTTGATACAATACAGATTGTACAATTGTAAGATCATGAATTGGTTCATAATAACAAGATTGAGCTATCCCATTGTGCTTGTGTAAATTTTGAATTGAATTATAATTTGAAAAATGAAATTGTTGAATTAAAACTTAAATTGGCTGCAAATTTTTCCAGTCTTATAAGAATTGTGAAATTCGTCTATATCATTTCTCTATAGGAAGTTTATTTTCTAAAGCATGAGCACCCTGACATACCAAAAAATCAATTAATCATCTTTCTTGTTAGTTCCAGTGGTGAAGAATATTTTATAGATCTTTTTATTACAAGAACATAATAACCATTGCACTAAACTATGTATGTGTCCAATTCAAATAGAGTGTCTATTTGAACACCCTTAGAAAACACTATAGCTCCTTTAATCGTCTTGCACTCTACACTCAAGAAAAAAACTTGTACATCCAATTCAATTAATTTACTTATATAAATATGGTTTTGATCCAAAATAGGGGTATTTAATACACCATGTATCCCCTTCACTCATCCATTAGTGAATAAAATAAAAAATCTTTCATGAGTAATAATATTCATATGAGAATAATCTTCAAGGGAAACCTTCCCACCATTATATTCTTCATATTTTATAAAATACCCTAATGTGAGATCATGTGAAAAGATACATTAGATGCAATCACCTTCTAATTCATGTGTAGCCAAAGTTGTGATAAAGACATCACCATCATCTTGAGAGAAAATCTTAGAATCATCATCAAAATTCCTAGGTTTTTTTTTTCCTTCTTATAGTTTTGTTAAAATTCCAACATTTTTCCTTGGACTTACTACAAGATTTATATCTCCCATTTAGATATAAAATTTTCTTGATCCTTGTCCTTCTTTTCTTTTTATATCTATCTATCAAAAATAGCTATCTCCTTGGTAGATTCAAAATTATTTATATCCATTTCTTTAGAAAACAATAATACTACCACTTCATCCAATTTTAACTTGGTGGTGGTAGTGCTCTTAATAGCTATAACAAGATGATCCTATGAATTTGGTAAATAATAAAATAAAATTATGGGGTAAAGGTACAAAGTTGTGTTACACTTTTATAAAGGAAACAACAAACACTGATCCAACTTTTAAACTTGAATCACTAAAAAGTGTCATAATATATGTTTTGAACTTTGAAAAGATGTAAACTAATAAAATGTGTATTTTTTTTGAAAAAAATAAAAAATTATTTGAATATAATTTTTTATAAATTGACATTATAATTTAATTGCTAATAAAATGTTGAAAAATGAAGTTACATGAGATGTCGATCTTTATATAGTAGATTTTTTTTCCTTTACTAAAATATGTGTGAATTAAAATATAACTATTTCCATTCGACGTCAACTTTCATATTATCTATTTATCTAAAATAGAAAAAAATACCATCTTGATATAGATTCTTTTATCTAGTGCATCATATACTTTCAATTTTTTTTAGTAAGTTTTAGTATTTTTTCTTGACACGATAATCAACCTAATATTTTTGTGTTGATAACCCACTTTTAGTAAAAATAAAAAATAAAATATAAATAATAATAATAATAATTATTATTTTTAGACTGCAGGAATCGGGTAGCATGACCCCCTATAAACTGCAGTGTGCCTGGTAAACTTTTTAATGTGACCGGCGGTGCTAGCGCGACACGCCCTTTGGTACCACGGGGGTGGGGGAGACTAGACCTCGTGACCAACCTCCTGCAACAGGAAAGATTTAGCCAACCGAGCTAGGGCCCCAACCCTATATAAATAATAACTAAACTATATGTATATATATATTTGAAAACTACATTTATAGATCTACAAAAAAGTATTTTTATATTTTTAAAAATATGATATTTACATGAGGAGTTGTTGAAACATCAAGTTTTTTAGATAATTTTATTTTCTTGATAAATTAGCTTCAAAGTGGTGCTACATTTGCATTTAGCCAACAATTTTAGTTAGAAAAGTTGTGGATATATTTAACTTAGCTAGAATGAATCTTACTAGATCATATATTTGACCAAAATTGATTTTTAGTTAGAAATACTTAAATTTACTTGTGTTGATAAGTTAGTCAAAAGTGTGATACAAATTTGTACTTTTACCCTATGAAATGATCATACTCCATCTTTATTCCAATAGAGTATAATTGGGTGACAACCATGTTAAACAACTTCAAGTTTTCAATCACAAAGCCACCATCCTCCATCATGAGGGTATACAAATTATTGTAAAAAATAGTTTTATAACTAGATATTTAACTTGATACAAACCTCTCAATTTATTTGAAATAAGTATTGTAGTGACCTCTTCATATACATCCAAAAACATGTAATTCCCCACCACGTAACCTTAAAGAATGATGCAAACACAATGGAAGCATAGCAATTTTTTTTTTGAAAGTGTAATTATAACATGTAATGTGAACTACACTTAACACATACATTCTCTAAAGTACATGAAAATACAATACATTAAAATCCCATAAACATAAGTAAACTAACCATAGCATATAAGTATTACTCATGAAATTAAATTACATACATTTAAAGCATTTATTTCATCTCATAATATACAAAGTACATAAAGGAATCATTTATAGCTTGAATTCATTCTATAAAGTAATTACAAAGTTCATTTCCAAGATGAGGAAGTTCAAATAATAATGTTAAATTATATGATACAAAAATCCTCCTTGAATACAATGAGGAGTAATACATATACAATTATCCACTGATACATAGTACAAAAGAGATGAAACATATCAACTGGTACATGCAAGCTCTCCAATCTAGAAGATCCCGCTATCATGAACATGAAATGGGGACCCAACCAAGTGGTACCTGAAGGCCCACCCCCCGTGCTAGGAGATAGTAAAAAGGCTCCTTAGGAAAACCTACAACATCTAGACACAGGCAAACTCAAGACTAAACTACACAAGTACAATATATAACATGAAGGTTACATTGCTTCCAAAGTAAAAGAATCAAGTACATCAATTGAACATCTAAACCGTTGTCATAGGAGGAGTGTCACACATAATTTTCTATGGGTTACCCTGGCGTCCCTTTGTGTGTTGGACCCCCAACTGAGAGCCACTCTCCTACTGACAATAAAAGGAATAAAACCAAAACTCATTGGTAAACTCGGTGCACAAATACTGATAATAGATATCAACTATGATACAAGAGACAACACATCCCCATTCGTAGCAATTGGGTGATTAACTGAACAATCAAGTGCACTACCCAAGAAAACATAAGGGCTGAATTACAACTCACAATAACCCCCTTATAAAATAACATCTAGAAGACTTATAAGTACAATAATCCAATTTTCCCCAAAAAGTGAATAGAAGAAATCACAATACAATAAACAATTTAAGCAGGAAATAAGGCTACGATTAGGATTTCCTAAATCCAACTTTCATTTCGAGAAAACAATAATATATTGCTCAAAAAATTTAACTTAAAGCAATATCATTTATAGATAATAATGAAATTAAATCCAATCATTTAAATCAATTTCCCAATTACATCAATATAAAAATCAATTTCCTCATTTAAATTAAATCAGTTAAAAATTATTAGATTCATGCATTTGCATGCATCTATTGTAACAGTCATTTATATATATATATATAATTTAAATATTCTAAAATTAAATGCAATTCTTTCAACACATATTAATATATATATATTTGAATAAATATATATACATATATATATATATACTTATATAAATATTTATATTTATTAATTAAAACATATTTATATAAGGGGAAGACGAGTTTAAAGGTTGTTGTATGCAACCGTTCCACCAGTGGGCGCGATCACTGTGGAGGGCAGCGTTGGGCCGCCTCCACAGTCGCCTTCCCCATGGGGGCGGCAGCTGTGGGGACAACCACAACCTACCCTATAATATTCAAAACCTTGATAAGTAGGAGGTATTTTTCCACAGCGTGTCAAATTATGATATTGCTATCAAGATTCAACCGTGTAGTTTCGAGTCAAACTCATTGACCCATGTTTCATGAGTAGTGGTTCAACAAGAACCCATCTCTCATGATGTTGAATGGTCCACTTAGCACTCATTGCATCTAGGTGATGCTCACAGAGGTGAAGCACTGGTCCGTCCCGGGAGGTCACCCATCCCAGTACTGCTCCAGCTCAAGCGCGCTTAACCATGGAGTTTTCTCCAAGGTTAAGCCCGCTTGAGTTGTTACCCCATTTGCAAAACCTTCAGCAAGTGTTGTGCCTTATGAACCATTCATAATAGAGCCCCTTTAGCTCATCAATTGATAAGTAGAAGGTATTTTTCCACAGCGTGTCAAATTATGATATTGCTATCAGGATTCAACCGTGTAGTTTCGAGTCAAACTCATTGACCCATGTTTCATGAGTAGTGGTTCACAAGAACCCATCTCTCATGATAATGAATGGTCCACTTAGCACTCATTGCATCTAGGTGATGCTCACAGAGGTGAAGCACTGGTCCGTCCCGGGAGGTCACCCATCCCAGTACTGCTCCAGCTCAAGCGCGCTTAACCAGGTAGTTTTCTCCAAGGTTAAGCCAGCTTGAGTTGTTATCCCATTTGCAAAACCTTCAGCAAGTGTTGTGCCTTGTGAACCATTCATAATAGAGCCCC